>WEIU01016066.1:109054-129053 GCA_013389925.1 Aegithalos caudatus | reverse complement strand
TTTCCCTAACACCTTCTTTGCCTCAGTCTTCAACAGTAAGATCAGTTATACTCAGGACTCCTGAGCTGGTAGACAGGGACCAGAATGGATGCTGTGTAGCTGAGGAGGAAGCACTTAGTGACCTGCTGTGCCGCTTAGATGCTTACAGGTCTATGGGACTGGATTGGATTCATCCTAGGGTGATGAGGGAGTTGGCAGAAGAGCTCACCAAGCCCCTCTTTGTCATTTATTATCAGTCCTGGATAACCAGGGAGCTCCCACATGACTGGAAGCTGGCCAATGTGACACCCATCCACAAGAAGGGCCAGAAGGTGGATCCAGAGAACTGCAGGCCTGTCAGCCTAACCTCAGTGCCCAGCAAGGTTATGAAGCAGATCATCTTGAGTGCAATCACATGGTACATCCAAGATAACCAAGGGATCAGTCACAGCCAGGATGGTTTAGGAAAGCCAGGGCCGGCTTGACCAACGTGATCTCATTTTATCACCAGGTGATCTGCCTAGTAGATGATGGGAACGTTGTGGATGTTGTCTACCTGGACTTCAGGAAAGCTTTTAACTCCATCATACTCCTGGAAAAACTGGCAACCCATGGCTTCGTGTTGCAATTGGACACAAAGATGCTTTATTCCAGTCAGAAGGCAAAAGAGCATCAGAAGGCGTTATTGTCTATTTTTTACCACCTCTTTTAAGGTGTTCCAATACAGACTTGGCATGATTGGTGAACAGGATTAACACCTGTCTACTTCCACTGGTTAAGCTTAGAGAAACACAAAGGCACAGCTGTACAGAATTGTTTTGAGAAAAAGAGTAATTGTTTACAAGATTGTCCTGAGAAAAACTCTCCCTTGGGAACAGTCAGCAAGCTGCTAGTAGGCTAAAAATTCTTAGGTTCAGAAAATCAGGCCCACAGCTTGGAGAGGTGGACTTTTCACTGCATTGAAAACTGGCTGGATGGTTGGCCCCAGAGGGTGGTGGTGAATGGTGCTACATCCAGTTGCAGTCACCAGTGGTGTCCCCCTGGGATCAGTGCTGGGCCCAGTCCTGTTTATTGTCTTTACCGACGATCTGGATGAGGAGATCCAGTAAATTTGTGGATGACACCAAGTTGGGTGTGAGTGTCAGTCTGCTGTGGGGTCGAAAGTCTCTGCAGAGGGATCTGGACAAGCTGAATCAGCAGCCCAAAGCCAGTGCTATGAGATTCAATAAGGAGAATTGCTGTGTCCTACACTTTTTCCTCAAAATCCCATGCAGCACTACCTGCTGTGGCTAGAGTGTTTAGAAAGCTGCTCAGAAAAAAAGGACCTGGGGCTGCTGGTCAACAGCCACTGAACATGAGCCAGTGTGTGCCTGCCCAGGTGGCCAAGAAGGCCAATGGCATCCTGGCCTGGATCAGCAATGGTGCCACCAGCAGGACCAGGACAGTCACCCTCCCCATGTACTCAGCACTGGTGAGGCCACACCATGAGTGCTGTGTCCAGTTCAAGGCCCCTCGATTCAAGAAGGACATGGAGGTGCTGGAGAAGGTCCAAAGAAGGACAACTGAGCTGATATAGGGTCTGGAGCACCAGTCTTGTGAGGAGCAGCTGAGGAAGCTTGGGGTGTTTAGCCTGGAGAAAAGGAGGCTGGGGGGTGACCTTATTGCTCTCTACAACTCTCTGGGAAAAGCTGTAGCCTGGTGGGGGTTAAGCTCTTTCCCCAGGCAACAAGCAGCAGGATGAAAAGACAGCCTCAAGCTGCCTCAGGGGCACTTTAGTTTGGACATTATGAGGAATTTCTTCACTTAAAGGGTGATTAGGCACTGAAGTGGGCTGCCCAGGGAGGTGGTGGAGTCATCACCCACCACTGGGTGTTTCAGGAAGGACTGGAGGTGGCACTCAGTACCATGGTCAGTTGGCATGGTGGTGTTCAGTCAAAGGTCTCAGATGCCTTTTTAAACCTGTTTTGTGATTATGTCATTCTTCTTGTCCTTCCCCTTTTCAACGGTGTCATGGTCCTATTGTTTCATTCTGCTTAATTCTTCCCAATTAAGAAGCCAATTGTCAATTGGCAGAATTGTGTCAGCCAGTCCCAATAGCAGAAGGGGTCTGGCAGCAGACGTGTTCTTATAACTTGCTGGAAAGCAAGGAAACGGGAAACACCTGTCCCAGAGAGTTTAGTTATGCCTGAAAGAGAGAAAAACCAACCAACCAACAACAACAACAATAAAAAAGACAAACCAAAAAACCAAACCAACAAAACCCCAATGCAAACCAACCTGCAAGAAATGAACAGTTTCTTCAGCCTGAAGATAGCAAAAGATTATAAATATTGCAAAACATGACCATAGATGTATGTAATTTAAAGTAATACTTAATCATTTCAAAGACATGTATTGACAAAAGAGTGGTAGTTTTATTCCCAGGAGGACACTTTAAAAAATATTGCTTTAATTCCAGTATTTCAACTGATACATTGTACAGATAGAATTGCTGTTATTTGTCTTCACAGTGGTACCCCAGATACATCTGATGGGATGTGCTCTCCTACTCTGCCCCTTGGACCAGGCTGCCAGTGGTGGGATCCCTTTCTCCTTGCTCCTACAGCTGCCACAATTGGCACCTGTAGGAAAACATGCCACTAGAGAGAAATCTGCATCTCCCATCTTCTGTTTCTGTTGTGCAGCCTGTATCTGTCTAACTTTATAACAGGTTTTATAAGATTCCTGCAGTGTCTGGAAGGAAATACTGCCTTATCTAGAAGGAATTCCCAAAAGAGAATGCAGGATAATCCAAACTCCTTTCACTACTAGTAGCAAACAGTTGTTTACAAATTACTCCATTGGATGCCACATCTCTGGGTGGAGAAACAGGAGAGTGTGTTTACTCTGTGTTTCACACTGAAATCAACAGGGAAAATTGTTGATAAAATGGTTGCTTGGCTCCCAGAACACGCTGTCCTTTGCCAGAAGGTGCTACTGTCACACAAGGCACAGCTGGGGAAAGGGCTCCTGCCTCACAAGTGCACCTGCCCTGGCTGAAATGAAGGTTGTGGAACAAAAACTCAATAGTTCTTGGTGAAATTGGGTGTTTTCTGTTTATAGCAAGTTCTGTCATAATTTTTGTGATTGTAAGTGGTTTTATTTAAAACATTCTGAAATCTCATCTGAAACATATTGCCACTAAAACTAAACCTGTAAA
The DNA here is from genome assembly GCA_013389925.1 of Aegithalos caudatus. Classification (NCBI taxonomy): domain Eukaryota; kingdom Metazoa; phylum Chordata; class Aves; order Passeriformes; family Aegithalidae; genus Aegithalos; species Aegithalos caudatus. The sequence goes on along the minus strand of WEIU01016066.1, from coordinate 125,875 downwards.
AGCTGCACCAGCCTACATGGTAAGTTCACTTACAAAACTAATAGTTTCTCTACATTCAGCAGAAAACTGTCGCTTTTTCACCCTTACTTGTAATGCATATATACAAATGTTTTACTGATACAATAAGAACTCTAGTGTTAAAAATCCAGTTTCTACCATGAACGGAATATCTGTAACATGAATTACTGTCACCATTTTTAGTTTGCTTGCCATGGCAACATGTTGAAGGTGTGTGCTGGACTACTGGAAGAAGTTGTGGTGATTCTGCAGTAATTTTCTATAAGTAAAGTGCTCTTTGGAGGGAATACAATTATTTTCCTATAAAATGGAAAGGTGAAATTAACATAGCGATGTTTAAGCTTGATCATGTGCCTTCTAGCCTTGTAGTAAGGGTGACTTTCAGAGGACACTGAGCAAAGCTGTTGTAAATACTTTAGAGTTTTGGCCGTATCTCTTTTCGTTTATGTGACGTGAAGCAAGTTATGATCCAACACTGACAGGTGCTTCTCAACTCTGCTATGGTGTGACTATGAGAAAACAAAGGGCTGACTTGCAATGGCAGCTCATGCTTCAGGTGGTCTGTTCTGTTTTGTTCTCTTCACATTCTTCTCTCTCCCCCGTCCTTGCTTTACATCCTTGCCCATCCTCCTCTTGGCTTCCCAGTAAGCCTTTTCAGCTCTTTGTGTCTGTGTGTGCTGCAGGATCACCCTTGCTGCTCTTGGCACCCCCTCCAGCAGTGATTCTCCACAGGCCCTCTTGGCTTGCCTGTTCCAGCTGCCAATCTCATGTGCCCCTGGCACACAGAATGTTTCTTAATACGTCTTAATGCACCTTCCCATGATGTCTGTACTGCTTTTGCTCCATGAAAGCCTCTCCCTGTGGCCATTCCCAATAACCTGCACTTGCCAGATCCTGCTCTACATCACTTATGGCCATTTGGATCTCGCTGCCTCCTCCACCGCTTCTGGATCCTCCCTAATGTATTCTTCCTCCAGTGACACCTCCAGCCACTGATGTTTCCAGCCCTGCCTCCCCAACTGCCCTCTTTCTTTGCTTATTTAAACCAGCTTGTTTCAACTTTAATTTCCAGAGCAACCCTCTGCAGCCACACCTCTCTTCAGTCTGCTTGTCTGGTTACTCAGGAAGCCTCCTGCTCATTCTGCCCTGTCAGAGTCTCCTCTCACCCTAGGGCTTTGTTCCCACCATGTCAATGCTTGTCTGCTGCTGCTGCCATGCAGGTGCAAGGCCCTGCAAGTTTTGCATTGTGCACTGACCAGCTGCAGTCAAAATACACAGAAAAACTGAGCTTGGACTCGTAGGTCAAAAATCTGTTACACTTCCCCTCCTTTAGGCCAGGTCTTCAGATGAGTTCTGGGTTTGGCAGGGAGTATGAGCTCTGTAAGAGACTGCCTGGTGGTGTGAGGGATTGGAATGCAGGTGGGGTGAAGGACTTTGTGAGAGGGTGGAGAGGGGGTTTGCTGTGCCTGTTCTCCATGAGCAGGCTCGACTCATCTCAGTGGCATGTCCTGTAGCTGTGCTGGTAGCAGCTGGCCTTGGCTCAGGAAAGAGCAGTCCTCGGAAGTGAGGACACGTATCTGTTCCTTGTCTCCCACAGTCCACAGGAGCTTTGTGTCCCCCCAGAGACCTCTGGTCCCTTCCAAATGCACAGCCGGGAGCCCTGCATGTGTGTTCTGCTGTATCCTCTCTTCTTCCCCTGCCCTGTGCTCTGCCTTTGAATTACAGAGCAGAACTGTCAAAACCACCTCTCCCAAAAATAATCTCTTGCTTCAGAGGCTGGAAAATGTGACAGCTCATTTTCATATGCAGAGCGATGCAGTGGGTGTCTGCAAGCAGCTGAGGCTGAGGGGGTGGCCAGGGGAAGGCAGCTCTGAAATGGCAGCTGGGGAACATGAGAGGAAGGACGGAAGGAAGGGAGCAAATGAGGAATGGGGAGGGGGTGGAAGGAGGGCCGGAGGCAGCAGACGGCAAGTCCAGGGCATGAGAGGGCTGTACAGTGTGGGGCTGTTCTTTTTTCCCTGTCCTTCTGCTGCTCCCATTCAGTTATTGAATTAGAAAAGTATCTCCGCTCCTACTGACAGCAAGTGAGCTTGATATATCAGATAACTGGGGAGAGGGAGCATACAGTCAGCAACAAGGCAGCTTGGTGCTTTTTTCGCCTCCTTTTTTTTTTCCTTCTTCATGCCCCATTTTCCTCACACATCCTAACCTTAAGAAAAATCTGCTTCATCCTGGTTCTGCAATTGCTTATTGGAGTACCGAATGAAAAACTTACTTGTCATTGACAAGAACTTACTTGTCATTAAGATTTCAGTTTATGGGTTTTACTTTGCTTTGCCAGTCCGATTGCCAGATGGAGCAAATCCTGCTTGCCTGGCAGTGCCATGTTCCACCCCAGCCATATATGATACCCTGGTTTCTGTGTACGTGCATTTTACAGAGTATTGCTCGTGGCCCTTTGTTTCTGGAGCATTTGTGGCTGTGCCTGAGTCACTGCAGTTCTAATCCTGCTGTGCCTGCTCGGTGGAAGGCTTCGGAGCCTGTCGGCAGTGTTGATGTTTGCACTGCTGCCATAGGAGACAGCCTCATGGGGTCAGGGAAAACCTCAAACGTCCCTAGTGAAGCCAAAGGGCAGGTGAGAGAAACTTCTTTTTGGCAAGTGAGCTGTTTGCAGTGAAGTTGATCTTCTCTGGCAGCACTGGAAGCAGCTAAAGGATCACTGTCAATTCACAAGTATTTTCCATTCAGTTTCCCAGAGAAGCTGGGGATGTGGTTTTATGCCTCCCAGGAGGAAATGGGTGTTTCTTTAAGAAGATGTTTAGGATTTTGACTATTAAGCACTTGTTGGTTATTTATGTATGCCTATTACACTATATCTTAAGTTTAAATTTCAAAAAACCCCACTTGTCCATCCTGCAAGTCCTAGAATTTTTTGAATTGAGAGACATCTTAAAGATCACCTGGTTCCAACTTCTCTGCCATGGGCAGGGACACCTTCCACTAGACCAGGTTGCTCAAAGCCCCATCCAGCCTGGCTGTGAACACTTCCAAGGATAGACCACCTTATTTTTCTGATTGAAAAGCTAAATTGTCATGGGATTGCAACAATAAATTGCAGAAGAGAATTGGGAACACAGCTGGTAATTTACTGGCCAGCTTTGTAACTGGTCTAGGGGCTGAGGCTAAGTCAGGTGAAACCACAGTCTCCTGAATTTCACCCCTCTCTTAAGAAAAACAGCATTGTTATCTGTGGCTTATCTTGGCTTTGGCATGCAAAATTAAGAAAGTGTTTTAAGTTGTTCCTTTATCCTAAACTCTTTGATTTCTACCTACAAATAAGCAAGAGACATTTTCCACTTCTCATGACAGGACATCAAGGGGTATTTTTACTTCTGATGAATACACGTTTCACAAAAGACTAGCATAGATGGCTATTTTAGTCAGCACAGAAAGAACCCAGGTAAGTAAATGATCGTTTCAATACATACTAAAAATTGTGAGAGGTTTTATACTCAACTATTTCAGTGTAGGATTAGGTTGTATGCCAGCTAGAACTTTCCTTGGGTCTTGTGACTGTTTCTTCTGAGGATACTGTACCAGATAGTTGGTCCTGTACAGCTACAGCTCTGCTTCCATCTGTCTTTTTGAAAGGTCAACCAAAACAGGTGTCAGCTCAAACCGGCCGAGTCACATACTCACTGAGTGTCTTGACCCAAGAAATCCTGGGAATCCAGTGGCAATCAGGAATTAATATTGGAATGGTTTGTTGATTCCTTCATTGCTTCCTATTTCACTTCCCATGGTGTGACCACATGTTTATTTTTGTTTAGTATCTTGTGTAGTCTTTCTTCACTTGTGCAATGCTGGTGGGTTTGTTGATACCTCCAGTAAAGTGCAACATTGCTGTGTCAGGTGGAGTTTGTCATTTCACAACAACATGGATAGCTTTGGAGAGCTGTGGAAGAGTGTGGCAAAGTGACATTGCTTTTCTTGCAGAAAAGATGCAGAGCTTTGAAAACATCAGGAAACACAAGAATGTTTTCTGCTTGAGAGGATAACATACAGGTCTGTGTATTCCAACACTTGGAAAGGTATATTTAATATATTTCGAGTTTTCTCAGTGTCATGATTGATTTAACTCTTCAGTATAAAACTTAACTGATCAATTTGAATTTCTACTATCAAATTCAGATATTTAGAAGCTGAACTGTGAGCCAATAAAATGAGAACCAGACACCCTGTAAACATTGTAGAATGCGCTTATGTAGCTAACAAAGCCACCTGTTCCTGCTATGATCAAATAAATGTTTTTCACAATTGAAGTGTTAGAAACACATTTGTGTCCTTTTCCTGCCAAAACAGAATTTGCTTGTTACACCGTGACGTAAAGGTTACTGCATTTTAAAAATTCCTCTGATGGGCTAAATCCTGGAGGTAGGAAGGAGAAGAGGTGGTGGTGGTATGGGACATAGCAATAGAATACGCTTTGCCCTTCCTGCTAACACAGGTAACAGCATTTCCATACCTCCCACTATAGGTATTGCCTGGGTTTGGGCTGGTATAGAGTTAATTTTCTTCCCAGCACTTCTGGCACAGTGCTGTGTTATGAATTCAGTTTGAGAATAACATTTATAACATGCTGATGTTTTAGTTGTTGCTAAGTAGTGCTTCCCCTAAGTCGAGGACTTTTCAGTTTCCCATGCTCTGCATGTGAGGAGCTGCACAGAAGCCTGGTGGGAGCACAGCCAGGACAGCTGACCCAAACTGGCCAAAGGGATATTGCAGACCATAGAATGTCATGCTCAGGTCTCCACACAGTGTGGGACCTGAGCATGACATAAATGGTATGGAATAAGGGGTGGAGAAGGTGCTAGCATTGGCTGCAATAAAGTTAATTTTCTTCATAGTAGCAGTTTGGGCCTATGTTTGGGATTTGTCCTGAAAACAGTGTTGATAACAGAGGAATGTTTTCATTATCACTGAGCAGCACTAATACAGAGTCAAAGCCTTTTCTGCTTCTCACCTCAACCCCCAGAGAGGAGGCTGGAGGAGCACAAGGAGCTGGGATACCTGACCCCAGCTGACCAGAGGGATATCCCACATATGGCATCACGCTCAGCATATAAACCTGGGGGAAGAAGAAGGAAGGGGAGGATCTTTGGAGCAATGACATTTGTCTTCCAAGTCACCATTACATTTGATGGAGCCCTGCTTTCCTGAGGATGGCTGAACACCTGGCTGTCCACAGGGAGGGGTGAATGAATTCCAAATTCCTTGGTTTGCTTTGTTTGTGCTCCTATTAGGCTGTCTTTATCTCAGTCCCTGAGTTTTCTCACTATTCTGATTCTATTCCCATCCCACCGCCAGGGAATAAGCAAGTGGCTATGTGATGCTTAGTTGCTGGCAGGGTTTTAGCCATGAAACGTATTTTGATAGAAGTCATGGAATCTAAGGTTCTTCTTTCCTTTAAATCTACCTTTATTAGTTTTTGAGCTATTGACCAATTTAATCTCCATATGACAAATGAGAAAGAGATGTCAATAGCTCCTACGGTGTTAATTTATTACTGTAATGCCTGAACCAGACACATATCTCTTAGTTTATATTCAAACAAAGAATTTCTAGATAGGAAAATTGAAGTGAAAAAGGGCAGGTAGCATGTCCTTCATCTGATACAGACTAAACTGCATCCAGTTTGGCCCCCTGCAGCCAATACACTCCTGTATGTGTCAGCAGGCTTTGAGCTCTCTCATGTCCTGCTGCTGTCTCTTGCCAAAATCCTGGCTCACATACCACACCCTTGGCATCATGGTACAAAACACATCACTGACGAGCTGTTAATCCACCCACTTGCTATTAGTAATTGATTTCCTTCTTTTTCTTAAGATTTCACAGGAATTAAGGGCAACGGGCACACTTGTGAGACCTGTGGAGACCAAGGCCTTGTGTTTCATTTAAATAGACATCATAAAAGCCACAGCTTTGCTGCTCACATAGGCTCATAGCAGCAATATAAGGATTAAACAATTCTACTTTAAATCTTTAAAACAAGAGCCTTTGTGAAAGCCAGCTTTGGTGTTCCTCAGTGCAAGCATCTCCACCATGAGCTCAGACTGGCATGTGGAGCTGCAAGGAGATAGATCTCTCTATTCTCCAAATGCACAATGTGCAGGGACAGTGTTGGTTTTGTCAGACTATAGGGAGGGAAGCCCTGTCAGTGGGGTTGCCCTCATCACCAGAAAAACTTGCCCAAAGATTTTCATCAGTCTTTGCAAGATCCCAGGTGTAGCTGGAGATTGTGCAGGTTATGCAGTGTGCCTGCTTACCAAACTCTGTGTGCCAGCAGGCTGCCAGCATCCATCTGCTCCCTGAATTCTCCTCTGTGTGTCTCACTTTGCTCTTGCAGCTCAATTCTGGGGACACACACTTAATTCCTGCAGCTCCGCATGGGACATACGGAGAGTCACCTCTGTCCCACAGCTCATGCTTGGTCCTACAGACATTCACTCTGTGGGAGCCACAGTATCCTGGTTTGGGCTGGTATAGAATTAATTTTCTTCCCAGGAGCTGTACAGTCCTGTGTTTTCAATTTAGGATAAAAATGTTGGTAACACATTGATGGTTTAGTTGTTGGTAGAAGGTCTTGCCAAAAATCAAGGTTTTTTCAGCTTTTTGTGTTCTGCTAGTGAGGAATTGCACAAGAAGCAGTAGGGACCACAGCCAGGAGAGCTGACCTGAACTGGCCCAAGGGATATTCCATACCATAGAACGTCATGTTTGGTACATAAACTGTGGGGAATTGTCTGGAAGCTGCCAATCACTGCGCAGGGATGGGATGGGTATTGGACAGGCATAGTAAGCAATTGCACTATGCATCATTTGTCATTCTTGAATTTATTTGGAGTTTTGTTCCCTCTCTTTTAATTACATTAACATTTATTATTATTATTATTATTATTATTATTATTATTGATATATTATTATTTTGATTATATTTTATTATATTTTACTATTATCTTTTATTTAAATTATTAAACTTATTATTAAACTAATAATTTTCAACTTTTTTTTCCCATTCTCTTCCTCATCCCAGGGGGTGGGGGGAGCAGTGAGAAAACAGCTACATGGTCTTGAGTTGTCAGCTGAGGTTAAACCACAACAAACAGTAAGAAGAAGAGGGACAGTGTGAGCCTTCTTTGAGGTGACATGCAAAGTGGTGTCCTGACCTAAGGGAAGTTTTTCTAGAAGAGGGCACTGCTTATCTATAGTAGAGAGGATACATTCTTCCAGTTGGATCTGTGGTGCAGATTGAGCCCATGTAGCTGCTTATGGTACCCACAACTCAGCAGGGCCTGTGAGAGATGTGTTGGCATTAAAGGGCTGCCAAGCAGCCTTCTAAAGGGCTCATCAGTCTGAGCCTGCTGTGACTGCTGCTGCCCTGGTCCAAAGTCTCCTCTCCATGAGGGGAAGAAGGGATGGTGGACAAGGTCAGTGTCTGAAAGGGTGTAGATATGTAGGCATGTGTCTTGCAAAACAGCCACAGAAGGCTCTTGAGCATGGAGAGTACACAGGCATGGGAAGCCAAGGGCAGGCTGGCCCTGTGCTGACATGCTCCCCTTCATCTTCTCTGTAGGTGCAAATCATCTACTCCAAAGGATCCTTGTTGTCAGCGGCAGGGAACTGAGCCAGTTTGTAGTGTTTGACCCTGGGATCAAGGTTGTTCTTGGGTTTCAACAGCAAAGTGTATATAAATCTACCCAGAGTCACCATGGGTGGAGTTCATTTGAGATTAGGTTCTTGTAACACAAGCAACTAGTTTTATAGCTCTTTTTATGGTCAGTGAAGTGCTAATCAATATAAACCACTGGGTTCAAGCACGTTATGTTTTTTCCCTGATGTAGAATTAATTACATTCTAAGCTCTGTTGACTCCTTTTCCCTGATGATAATGGAAGCCTGGGCAGCAACCAGTGGGTGACTCTCCAAAGCAGGTGGGGTAAGGTGGATCCCACCACAGGTGCCCACAAGAGCCATCAGCTGGGCAGAGCAGAGGCCCAGGGAGGTGCAGTGAGAGCGGGTTCAGGCTGTTTGCTGGCTGTTGGCATGCAGGTGTTCACACACAAGTCTGCAGCTCCAGCATGGCACACACTGCCCTTTGCTGCCAAGAGACATGGGGAAAAATTGAGGGGAGAGAGGAGACACCATGATGGGGACTCAGATTTAGAAGTTAAAAGGCTGAGGCTCTTTGTTCAAGGGCATAAAGGAAGTGGAGAAGAAGGTATGGTGGAGCTACTGAGATGGGGCACATAGAGGACAGTTTCAGACCCTGTAGTGAACCAGGCTCCAAGAGAGTAGCTGCCTAAGGGAACAGCTTGGTTAACTTTATCCTGCACCAGAAGCCTGAATGTTCCCCCATTCCCCCTGGATGTGGTGCACAGCACAGCAGCTGACTGTCACTGTCTCTTGGAGGTTTGCTCTGCTGAGGGGCAGTGCCTCTGTTCCTCCAGGTTTTTCAGGAATGTGCTTGTCCAGCATGAATATCTACTGTGGCCCCTGGCTCTGTCTCTTTGGGTGAAGCTGAAGGACTGATATCAAATGCTTTGTGATCCCTTTGGTTTTCAGTTTCATTTTTACAAGTTTATCTTGTGTTGAAAAATAATTTTAAAAGTCAGGAGACAGCCTGTGTGTAACTAGCTCCATTCTCCCAGGAGAGAATTGACATTAATTTCTCACTACTTCCAGGAATGTTTGGTTTTGTGAAAATTTTTTTCCCAATTTTTTTCAGTATCTTCCTGTTTCTGTGTTAGCTTAAGGTGGATTTTGCAGGTAAGGTCTATTTCTAACAAAGAGGATTGGCTGAAAATAGTGAAAACACTGAAAATGTGTTCATTTCCATCATGAACTTTCAGGAAGCCTTTTCACAGGCACTGTTGAAAAGTTACTGGTTGGCAGTAGTGGAAGGACAAAATGATTCTTGCAAAATACCATTTCATCTCCCTTTGTTTAGGGATTGAAAATGCAGATATTGGGCAGAAATAAAGAAGGTGTAATTCTATAGCTCTTGATGCCAGTGCAGTGAACTGTTTAGAGCAAGGACTAAAAGGCAATGGGAAAGAGATGTCTGCCAGAAGAAAGCTTGCATCTAGTTGTTGGTTTCAAGAAGTTAACAAGATGTTTTGGTTAGTTTAAAGATGCCTTAGTTAGTTTTGTGAAGGTTTCAAGATGGTCCTGAAGACCATTCTCATATATTTGGTGGCACCAGATGTAAAAAAACCCCACTGATGTCACAATGTCTGTGTGTGTACATGTGTTTGTTTTGCAGCTAGAACAGTTTTAACTATCAGAAAACTGTTACATCCCACTCTGTGCAGTCAGGGTCATGCACCTTGCCAGGAATTCTCTTCAGAGTTCCCCCAAAAAGGGCATTTCCAGCATCAGTGTGGGTGTGGGTGGAAGAGAAAGCAGCAAGTGAGAGTCAGGGGTTTCTTGCGCCTGCAAAAGGCTTTGTCAGATAAAATGGATCACATTTTCCACAGTTTTGTTCTGCTTGTGTGTTCAGCCTTCAGCTGCACAAACCTGGATGCACCGGTGGTGGATGCCATTCTCAGGGGTCCTGCTCACAATCAGTGAGCACTTCCTGGGACCAGTGCTGGAACATGAGTACAGAAAAAAGGAGGAAGGTGGAAGCCCTTTGGGTTCCTTTGTTCTCAGAAAGCTTTGATGTTAACCTCAAATCCAGGTCAGTCTCATGAGACAGTGAGTGATCTAAAAGTAATTTGTCTGGAACATGTAATATCCATAACAATTCTCCAGAAAGCTTTGCCTGCTGTTTGGGCTTCAGGTTCCCAAGACTTCCTGCTTCTGGTGAAGTCCTGGGAACTCCTAAAGCTGGTGTGACACCTCCTTCTCCTCCACCCCAGTGTTTTGTGTCCTGTGTGAGCTGCATTGTCACATATTGTCAGCCTGTCACAGTTTGGGTCTGTTTCCTCAAGCTCAGTGAATTAAAATGTCAGATTTCATTTAAGAGCAACTGGAGGAGTTGCTGTCATAGAGAAATCAGAGCTGTACCATCCTGGTCAGCACACTGGTGGAAGGCAAAGCTGAGACATTAAAGTACATATATGTGAAATAAAACCATGTCTGGAAAGTATTTCCTAAATTAAAGAAACATAGCATAGCAACCAATGCTGAAGGAAGCTTTTTGGATCCAAATTAGGATGACACAGATGATACAGCAAAGATGTTTTTTAGGTGCAGGTCTACGAGTGGCCCTGCATGCAGAGACCCCTCTCCTCTCCTTGGGATGAGTATTATTAGCACAGTATCTGACCAGCCCAAATTCAAGTGGTGTGTGGGTCTGTTTGGTTACTGAAGAGCTATTTGGTAACTCTGGGTGAATGCCCTTGAATAATCCTGCTGGCACTGGGTGTTGGAGAGCTGGAGGCTTTAGAAACTTTTCGATCAAATTTACTCCTGTTAAATAAACAATGAATATTGATTAGATCATATGACAACCCAACAGAGCACTCTTTCAAATACCGCAGGTCTCCAGAGTTCATTTTATGTATTTACATTCTCAGAATGCCTTGAATTGGTTGCTTTGGTGAAAGACACACTAGATCTTTCACTCATGAAGCTCTATATACTTTTATCTGCATGGACCTGTGCACACAGATAGGAAGATTTTCAAGGCTGCTTAAAGGATTTGGATACTCACTTTGTTTTAATTGGAGACTTGAATCCCTTAGGCAGTTTTGAAAATCTTAGCCATAATTCTTTGCTTATCTTAGTATATTGGGGTAAGACTTTTTCCATGTTAAAATAATTTCTAAGTGCTCTTTTCTTGCTATCAGGAAATAAAAAATATGCTTAAATGGAATTTTAAGAAGCATTTGTTTTTCTAGACATGTTAGTTTATTCACTCATTTGCTATTTTGTTTACCGAGGAAGCTCTTAAAACACTGTTTATATTTTGTACTGAGCAGAGTAGCAAAGGGTTTGTCCGGACTAAGCCTACAAATCTATAAAGGCCTTTTATTATCATTATTTGTACAGCTTAAATGTCCTGGAAAGGTTTTCTCATCTTAAATCTCTCAGCAGCCCAGTTAGGTACGTGGCCTCAGATGTATGTCAGGAGAACACCATATGGCCCTGCCAAGTGCAACACCCGCGCACGCAGGAGCTGGTTCGCAGCGGTGGGAAACCAGCGAGGAGTGCAATCTGTAAACAGAGCGGAGTAGGTGAAAGGCTGCGGGTGCTCTGTTTACATGCGTGCCGAGCGGGAAGCTCTCGTGTTGCACAGGCAGTTCTGTCCGGGCAGGAAGAGGAAAGCACAGCCTGTCCCGGTGTTGCTTCCCAAGGCGGCTTGTTGCGCCACTCTCCATGTCTGGCGAGGTGCTGCTGGAGGCCCGGAGGAGCCGCGGCCGCGGGGTGTTCCGTCCATGCCCTCACAGCTGCTCCGCTGCAAGTCAAACCCCGGCTCGCAGCGCCGGGCCAGCAGTGGAAGCGGCCGTGGGCAGCGCACCCCCGGCTCCTTGCGCTGTCAGCGGGGCTACCCTGCGCGGCTCCAGCTGCACGGCGTGAGTGTTGCCTCCCGAGCTGCCCGGATGACGGAGGTGAGCTGCTGCACTGCGGAGCGCTGGAGCAAGCCCAAGTGTGGCGAAAACCAGCCCATCCCCGGACCTGACCTGGATCTCGTTGCCAGTCTTGGGTGGCACTCTGTTGGGTTTGATTTCTGGTTTAGAGCAACATTTTCCGGTTTCACTCCCACCAAGGAGAGGATTTCCTTGGGAGTAACATGTCGAAATGAACAGAACTTGGGAATTTGCTTATTATTAGAGTGAGCAAGGGATTGGCTGTGCTTTAGGAACGTACAAAAGAAGATATAACTCGATAGTTTTAGACCAGTTTTTAAACATTACTTTGCCTTACCTGTACACCTTGAAATGCCGTGGACCTCAGATTTTGGGTTGCTTTTAAGTGCTGGAAGTGGTGCAGGTGTTTTGTTAAAAAAAGATACCTGTCCCCGGCAGTTTATCAAAGGTGCTTCCCCTCCCATTTCCTCTCCAGCTCCAAGGAAGAGAGCTGACAGTTAAGGCACTGGAAGGACCAAATGCCCTGCAGCTGTTCCTTTGACCAAAGGAGCTGAGAAGTTCCACCAAGCACCAGCACCTTCTCCTGCACTCCTTTTTGGGTTTTTTTAGTTGTAGCCTGGCACACGGCCCTGGTGACACTCAGGAGGGGAGCCTGTGGTATCCCTATGTCTGTGGTCCCTGCCATGAGTGTAATCCTCCCTGCAGGGCTTGCTCTGCCAGGTTCAGGCTGTGCCCCGTTTGCACATTTGCAGACACATTTTGGGTTGACTCTGCTTGAAGGGGACTGGCCACAGAACAGGCTGGAGGCATCAGCCCCATCCCCAGGGCCCCGCTCCCTCTGTGCCTGCAGCAGGAGCAGCCCCATGTTCTCAGGGGCATGAGGATGGCCAGCAGCTCCTCTCTGCTCTGGGTGACAGGACTGAAAGCACCTACAGCACATGCAGGGAGTGACAGCTCGCGGCTGCATCCGTCATCCTTCGGTTACTCATCTGCAACTCATCCAGCTCGGGAGAGGCCTGAGAGGTGAGAAACACTGAGTGCCAGTAGCTGGGTGTGCAAGCTGCACATCATGCCTTGGGCAGGGATAAGTTGCTTGCAGGCCATGAATGGATGCCGAGCCTTTGCCTGCATGGGGACCCAGCCGGGGGGTGGACATCACCCGGGGCTGCACCAAATATCATCACTGGACCAAGAGATGTGTGCAAGGCATGTGAAGAGAGGGTGCATAGACTGTGAAGGTATAAAAATTTGGGTAATTCTTTCTTGGGGGTCCCTCCTCAGAGGCTCAGGCTGTTGTTGCTGTACCACAAGTAAAATACTTAAAGGAACCAGATGTTCGAAATGCTGTGGGAAAGCCGGGGTGGGGATGGTGACTGAGTGAGTGGTGTGTGTGCAGTCAAGTGGAGAACCTGTCAGTTCACTGGAGCTGCCCAGTTTGGGATGATGTGAGTGACACTCCTAGAGTGGCTCCCAAATGGACAGAGAAGCCTCCTTAGCAGCGAGACAGGTGTCCTGCCACGTCATCCTCCTCCTTTGCTGTTTTTCCATGGGCACAGCACAGCCTGTGAACCATCCAAAAGAACCTTTTGGAAATCTGTTGTGAACTACCATTATCACTGATTTTAAAATATCCAGCAGAAGCTACAATCATTTAATAAGCTGTCTCTGCTGATCCAGTCCTGCCATTTGTGGACAGTATAGATACTCTATGTGAATTACAGGCTAGATACCAAGCCAAACACTGCTTCCATCTGGAGCATTACAGTTCTCCTTGTTTTTATCAGTTTGCTCAACTGGGCAAGGGAACCTAGTGCAGAAACTCTTTTTCTTTGGAAATAAATAGCAATCTACTTAATGCTGAAACAATGCCTTCTGACTAGCTGTCAGGCACTTCAGCTGGTTTGAGTGAGGCGTATTCCAGATCATGATGCTTTATATGTTATGGTGCATGTCCTCAGCTACACCTTTCCATTGTGCACCTTTTCTGAAACTCTGCTTCTGGGACTTGCAGTCATTCATTTGGAATTAAAAATAAAACAAATCACCTTAGATTTCATTTATGTGGGAAGCTGGGAATTGTACTGGGTAAAGAAACAACTTTTGGTTTATTGAAGATCCTGGGGACATGCTGCAGAACGCCCAGCATGCTGTGTGTGTAAAACATGCAGGTGTGTACATAGAAGGTTACAAGACAATGTTTTAAGGTGAAATTGCTGCAGTATGAGACAAACCCCAGAAGGGACAATGTCAGTCTAAGTTTGAGGGATTGTTAGTAGTCTCTGGAGAGGCAAAAGAAGGTCACAGAAAGAGTGATCCTATGGAAACAGGCAGGTGGAGCAAGCCCAGCTGCACCCTTTCCAAGCCCAGAGCAGCATGTTGGGGAGACAGGCTCAGTCTGTGGCACAGGGAGGCTGCACCAGATCCTAGGAAACCCAGTGCTGCTGGGGGCCAGGGGGCTGTAATGAACTGCAGAGAGCTGTGGTGTGGCAGCGTGTGACAGTGGCACCATATCCCTTCCCTCCTCTCCCTGCTAGCCATGTCACATCCAGAGTGGTCTCCCGCCCTGTCCTGGCAGGTGGAAGGCTCTGGCTGGCAGATGTGGAGGATGCTAGTGCCTCAGCAGCCAGGCACACTGCTTGGCTGTGGCTGCAGTGCTGGCCCTGGCATGGCATGCAGGCTGCATTCCTGCACCAAGGCCTTGTAGCCACCATCTCATCCCGAGTGCTTCAGTCCTGCCTGAGTGCATGACAGGGCACTTGGCACATGAGAAACATCTCTCTTCTGAAACATCTCTAATTCCAGTGTCCTCCAGGGTTTTGCACTGTGGCAGGACTCATCCTGCTCAAGATACATCCAACATAACCAGTCTGCTGGTGTAACAGATTTGATGCCAAAGAAACTCCCTGCTCTGAGCTGGAGGGGTTACCTCATGGTTGCCAGAGACTCCTTGGGCCAGGAACAGCTTTGTGTGCTGTGCCAAGCTAGTGCCTGGAGCCGCAGCCCAATGTGCCTGCAGCCCGGTGAGAGGCACCAGAGAGTCGTCCAGAGCACCAAGATCTGGAGCCAGATCCATGTGTGAGCCTCAGGCTGCAAGGCTGCTGTGTGCCTGCCATTTCATTGTCAGGCTGCGGGTGACTCCCCTTGTCTTGGCTTACCAACTTTGGGGTCTGAGATGGCTGAACCCCACGGAAATGTCCAAGCAGGTGGCATCCTCTGAGCCCTTAGGCTCAGGGAACAGCAGCTGCACGCCAGCCATGCAGGCAGAGCAGCAGTGGCCCATGGAGGTGGGTGTGGGTCAGTGCATGCCATGAGTGCGGTGGGGCTGGGGCTCTCTGCTGCTGCTGGAGCAGGGCTCCAACCCTTTGGCAGCGCCAGCGACGGGAGAGCCTCTGCTGCAGGGAGATTGCAAAATGGATTTGGCAGAAGCAGAAGCACAGCATGCTAAATGTGCTAAGCTAAACCAGCTTTGCTTTGTGGATTGTTTTTCTTTTCTCGTGAGACACCAAACAAACACCACTTTGGGGCCTGAGCAGAAGCTGGGAATCCCTCTTCTGTTTCTGCCTGTCCCCCTGCTTTTCCATTCCCTACTTGTCCAGCCCCTTGCAGGATCCCACAGGGCCCCCACAGCTGCTGAGCAGCCCCAGGGAAAAATGCATTGTGGCTCTGTGGGACTCCATGGTCCCAAGGGATGAAGGGCTGGGATTGCCAGGGAAACAGTAGCTGAGCCAGTGGCCACAGCCTGGCAGGCAGGAGCCTGAGTGGCTCTCCTGTGGGGCAGCCCATGCAGTAGAGACTTCCTAAAGCCATATAGAGGGTGTTTTAAGAGCAAATGTTGCAAAGCATTGCTTGGCCTTCATCTAGCTAGCAGGGGAAAAAAGAAAAACCCCAGAAAGTTATTCTGGTCTCGCATGAGTCTCAAGTGGAAAATTTCAGCTGGACTGATTTTGTCTGGCGGGGTTAAGGGAGGTGAGGCCCAGCTGCCGCTGGCTCAGCAGCACGGACGGACGGACAGACGCTCCGCAGGAGCCCGTGCCTGCCACGCGGGCAGGGCCGGGTCTGGCAGCGGCTCCGCTGGGAAGGAAGGCAACCTGAGCCCAGGGCAGCGCAGGGGCTGGGATGCTGGGATGCAGCCTGCAAACGGCGTGGCCGCTGCCGCCGCTGTTACCCCTCCCCGCCTGGGAATAAACCTTTCCAGCTCTCCAGGGGCTGAGGGCTGCCTTGCCCCCTTGTCCCGTCTCCCGCTGCAGTCACTCCCCTCCATGGGGTGCAGCCCATGGAGGGGGCGCAGCGGCAGGGACGCTGGGTGCGCCGGCTGGCGGGACCGATCCGTGTCCTGCAGGAATAACATGGGTCAGGTCACCAGCCCTGCAGAGGGCACGGGCCTTGAGCACCGGCCTTGAAACCGTGCCAGGGGAGCTCGGCTCGGGCCGGGGACCGCGGCCTGGAGCCGGCGGGGGCGAGCGCCTCGCGGTCAGGCACAGCTGGTGGGGGTGTCCTCATCCTTCCCCACCGTGCTGATATCCCAGGACCCGCCTAGAGCGGGCCGGGAACTTGCCGTTCAGGTGTTCGATGTTGGAAAATACTAGCCATTTGTTCAAATCGCAACTTTATTGGGAATGTTCGTATGTGTGTGGGAGACCGAGTCCCCTGTCCTGTGTCCTGGAGTGTCTCCCACCTTTCCCCTGTATCTGGTACTACCGTGGGTGGGTGAGTCCCCATCCTCACACGGAACAAGAAAATTTTGGATCCTCAGGCAGCTCCTGGTTTTTCTATGCACCCCTACCTACAGCACCTGCCAGCACAGCTCCAGCCGCAGGCCAGCAGCGCTCAGCCAGGGCGGTGGTAGAGCTCAAACTGGAAAGGGGGTTTGTGATCCGGCGTCACAGGCTCACCGAGTAATTGGGTAAAAATCCCCCCGGCAGAGAGCCCGGGAGGTCTTAGGTTCAGCCGCTGGATCTGGGCAGGTTCAGCCATGAGGTCAGACTAGGCTGCCCTGGGCTTCTTCCCGCCGGGGCTGGGAAAGCCTGCGGGAAAGGATCCCGACAGCCTGTCTGGGCAGCCCTTGGCACTGCCTAACGCATCCAGACGGCTTCCCCCGTCCGCAGTCCCAGCGGCATTTAAGGAGCGCGTTGGAGCGTGACGTGGCGGCTCGGAGCGTGTGGCGGGCGGCTGTGACTCCGCGGCGCGCCCAGCCCGGCGCCGCCGGGACA
>WEIU01016066.1:81472-107484 GCA_013389925.1 Aegithalos caudatus | reverse complement strand
AAAAAAAAAAAAAAGCAGAAACAAGTAAATAGGAAGCAGCAAAATATCCAGTGGTGGATCCAGGGCACCCACTTTTATTCTGATCCAATATAAGCCAGTTGTGCAGCTGTTTGGGCACACAATGAAAAGTTGGAACCATTTTCTCCCATTCCTAAGAAGTAACTGGCAACTCCAGTACCACAGCCTTGTCTGGGCCCACAGCCCTGGATCTTCCTCAGGAAATGGAATGCAGGGCTGTAGCAGGGAAGAGTTCAGGCCAAAGCAGGCGGGGCTGTTTGCCATGCACGACCACCACATCACAGAGTGAGGCACCGTCTGCAGGTCTGTCACACACCCCTGCTCCTGCCACAGCCTCGGCAAGCAACAGGGGCTGCAGCTGCCCAGTGAGCACAACAGGGCTACATCACTTCCAAGTACTCTAAAGAAATCATCCAGCTTTCGTATTTTGTAAAAATTATGAACTGCAGTTACAACATAAACGGTAGCACGTAGCAAATCAAACTGAAATACATACTGTGTTCAGAATCCAGGCTGGCTTTAATGGCACACTGCCTTCAAGTACAGCGAGTATTTCTGCTCTGACCACTGCTGCACTTAGAGAGATTGTTTTCTACTTATCTGTAAGTTAACATAAAACAACTTTTAAAGACTGTATGACAGAATGCTGTTGGATTATCTAACTTTAGGCAAGTGTAGCTGCATTTAGTCAAAACCAAACAGCAGCCTGTCTTGTCTGAGAAACACCTCAACAGATAAACTGAAGAGCTTATCACTGCTCAACATGGGTCAGCTAGTAACTTCAGGTTAAAAAAAAAACAAAACCAAACCAAAAGACAGGTTTCCTCCTATCATTTACTCCCTTTCCACATCCACATTTAATTTACAGTAATAAGTATTTCTTAGACTGCGTCTCCAAAGCATAAGCCATTTTGTATCTCCTAGCTGGCTCATGAAATACAAACTGAGAATTTACTTTCAAGTAAAAGTTCATGAAGTTCATAAAATCTTTGTTTACAGAGTCAGAAAATAAAATTTCCTACCAGCTGGCACTCATGTAAAATACACTTGCAGCCAATGAGTATAAATTTTACCTCCAACTAAGGGGTTTTAAAATTCCCAATGTCTGTAGGATCCAGACCTCAGTGCATCATTTCAAAATCCTAAAACTTCCTTCTCCTCCTTCCCCCAGTTTTTGAGTAGGAAAAGTTAAACTGAGAAAGTAATAAGCAAAGGACCTGGAAGAAATTGAGAGGCTGCAGTAACACAATAAAGAAACTCTCTGACCAGTTCAGGCAGTTCATTACTCAGTGGCACAAGTAACTTGCAGCAGTCTGATTTACCTTTACATTATGGATACAGCTAAACAAAGTCCAGTGCAAGAGAGCATTTGAGGTTTCTGTACTCTTGTGCAGCCCTACCCTAGAGTCAGCACTATACAGAACTAACTGAAGTTGAAAGTTAAGACTTTTCAAATAAACACTTAAAAAAAGAGCCAAAGGTTATGTGACAACATGCAGATTTGGACTAACTCATGCTGCCTCAGGGCACTGCATGCACACGAGCTGGGACAACCTCTCCGTGCACACCCATGCCTAGTGCAGGTTAGCTGGTTGGTGTGAAGAACTGAATCTAAGGTCATGCTCTAAAAACACACCACAAATTGCCTTTTAGCCTTCCAGGAACTTACATGACTTTCACTTCATACAGATTGATCAACCTTAAAATTTTTACTGTTTAACACAAAGCTGAACCAATGGGCTTGAGAAAAGAAAGCTGCTCAAATCAATCACATATACATCTATTTTATAGCTATCTGCCTAGCTCCTCCCAAAGTTAGCCTGAAAAACAGTGAAATCTACACAAAGTTTTATTGCAATCATACAAGGGATACATCACGGGTCAAATACAACAAATACTATGATGCAATTTTACATTTATTAAACTACAGTTCAAAGCACAAATTTACACTTTCTAAATACACTAAAACATCTAATGAAGTCACACTGGTCTCCCACTGACATTTGATATATCTGGGCGAAAGACAATAACTTTACAAGACTTTTCTAACAGGAATCCTTAGTATAAAAACTGTGTACTTGTATGTAAACTGTTGAAGAACCCAAGTGATGGGTTTCCATCTCCACTAAGTCATCCATTTTGTTGCATATTTAACGCTCAGGGGTTGAATGAACTTGATTTTAAATTTGGACACCATTATCTAACCCTCCCACCCCCCACTGAATTGTAGCTGTAGCTTGTTTTGCCTGGTCCCCATTGCTATTACTATTTTTTCAAGTTTTGAAGAGAATGAATTGAATTCAAGATTGTTCCATTTTTTCCACATTGGAATGTTGACCAGACAAACTACAGACTTGCAACTGCAGGTCTAAATGAAGCGTTAATGCCTGTTTAAGCTGCAGTGGAAAAGCGTTCTTCCGGGCTCAGCTGAATGCACGAAGGCACAAAGAAGAAGTTCTTCATCAATGTGTCTGAAGCAATTCCAGCATCTTGCATCTCATCCCTGCAGCAGAAAGAGAGATTTAACAGCATGTTTTCAGGTTCAATTTCCCTTCAGAAACCAGCCTACACACAGCATTTGAAGCCAATTGCCCCCGCATGCCTTGGCCCCTGGCTTGGCAGAAGGGAGCCCAGCTGTGCCAGTGGCTGGCACACACACAAACGCTGCCACTCTCCAGGGGTGGGAGTGCAGGAATGGGATACCACACTCTCCATCACCACAAGAGCATCACTGCCCTTCCTGCCGATGATGGTGCCAACACTGTACACAAGCTGTGGTTACTTGTGAGAGGAAAGCTCCAAGGTTGATATTAAACAGCTTTTGTGAAGCCAGTAAGACTTTACAACTGCCACTGAACTCACAGGTGAGATCAGTCAGGTATTCTGCTTTCCTCTGTCACCCCCAAAGCAAAGTAGGCATTTTATCACAGATCTCAGTTTAGTCTCAGCAATTAGTCAGAGACAAAATAAAAAAAAATCCACAAACTAAAAAGGGACATTCTTGCACTCAGTATTTTCCTATATTTGCCACTGAATGTATGTCGCGGTGAGGGAAGAGCAATATGAGTTGCAGGCAAACTTCAGTTTGTTGATCAGACTATACCATATTTATGCACAGTGATTAATTAGCTCATACATATTCTGTAAGCTACTTATTTTATTGGTGATATGCTAAATGTCGACTCTTCTTCTACTTCCTCATTCTAGTTAACTTACATCTACATTTTGCTAACTACAATTATCTTGTTATCACACACCTGCTGCAGCTAAGGTCGCTCTGACCCTGCTACATTTTAGATTAACTGAATTTGGGACTTTCCAAAATCTTCTTCAACTAATTGTGTTACGTCCACATGTCCGTTGATTTAGAAGTGTACACCCCTGAAGAAGCAAAAGGAACCTTGCCACTATCAAGATAGTTTTCTTACCAGTCACTGAAAGACATCATGTAGTAAATCAGTGGCCTCTGATAGTCGTTAAAGGCAGACTGTTCACCTAAGGTACCAGAGCCCATATTGTCAAAGATCAGCCAATCTCCAACGCTCAACTCGGGAAGAAGACAGTTTTCCACAATTTGATCAAGCTCATCACAGGATGGACCCCAAAGGCTGCTTGCAAACAGAGGCTCATCTTCCTTGTATTTCTATATGGGAAAGATTGAGGCAATTCAGGCTTCAGTTTATTGAATAAGAAAATTTTCAAATATACAGCAGGTTAATTTAATAAATAATATGCAATTATACATGTAGCGAGTGTTAAATACACATTCAATAGACAACCATAGTAAGGACTACCTCTGAAAAATGTAGAAGGACTCACCTTGTGAACCTCTGGGATAGTATTCAGTTTCTCAGACAATTTACTTGCAAAAGAACCATAAACACCATCATTTATGTAATATGTAAATACTGGTTCATCATCATTCCTGGTTTGCTCCACTGGAAGTAAAAAAAGAAGTTGTCTTGTATGCATGTTTTGTCATAAGTAGTCCTTCTGCAATCTAAATTAAGTCAGCTGCTTTCTCCTGACAAGGGGGTTCCATATATACTGGAATGGGAGAATTACAAGTAGAGTAATCTATATGAGACTGGATTATAAATTCAATTATAACATTAAGTGTGAAGCTTAATAAAGTTAATACTTTGAGTAATAACCAGTGCTAAGGATATAAATCCAGAGAAGTAGCTTGCTCTGTGACGTGATTTTTTATGTTCTAATACAGAACCTTCTAACACACCATCTGTGACACACCCAATATAGGTTTAACCTAGTAAGGATACAAGTGCCACATAAAAGTAACAGTGAGACAGATAACACAAGGTCAGAACTCAAAAGGCATATTACAGTGCAAGAATTAGGGCATGCACTAAATATATAAACTAACTAAATAAATATAAATAAATATATAAAATAATAAATATATAAACTAAATATATAAAATATAGTCTATCCCATCTAATAGTGGGCAGTTACCTGCATTGATTCATAGCAAGAAACAAATCCAACTCTTACCTCCAGAAGGAAGAAGTTTATCATACTCAACAGTCTTCTTTGCAATGACATTCACTGCCAGTGTAAATGCAGATGAAACATAATAGCATCCAGGCTCTGCAATCACATTAACACCAGATTCCTTAGGAAAGTAGACATCCAGCAATGGCCTGATGACATGATTAACCTAGGAAATTGAAGTCAGAGGTAAGACCAAAGAACTCATTTCATGGATGTATCTGATACACACACACTTTCAGTCAGCAACAGGTCTAGTTAGCACACGAAATGCTTACTCTGGCCCTCCATTCTCTGAGAAGTGCCTTTATCAGAGGTCCACAATTTATTAAAAAAAAAAAAAGTAAGAAAACTGGTCATTCTGCTAAACACTGAATATCGAGAACCACAAGTCGAGTACTACACAGTCTCTCTTTGCAACTGAAGTTCAAGCTGTGGTACACTCAAAACTACACCAGTAATTTCAGTGCCCATCCAGCACAACAGATAATGTAAAATTACATATGAATCCATAAGAATGGGCAAAAGGCCTTTTGGTGATCAGTTCTGAACAGTATCAAATTAGAAACAGATTTATTTAATACTAATGTTCATATCTTAAGACAGACATTTGAAGATAAACAGGTATTTTGGACAAGTAACAGAACCATTAGAATTCAGACAATGAGACAGAAGCCTTACTAACAGTTACTTCTGTTACTAACTCCTCACCATATCACTTTCACTGTCCTGAATTCATGGAGTCTGTGATTAAGACAATGTAACAGTGTAAACTGGTATCCTGTTTTACAGGCCACTTCATACTAAAGATGGCATTTAGGCCAAATCAGAGGCCAGCCAAATCAAGACCTTTAGCTTTCAGTTCCAAAGTAAAACACCAGAAGTTTTCCTCCAGTAGCAACAGGTTTTTGATCCAAAGCATGCTAAGGCACCCTGACCCAAACCATGTAAGTCACCAACTGAAAAACAGCCAAAAAATACCTTGAATTACTACTACTAGGGTTGCTTCAGATAGTAATTTAATCTCTAGCACAGTTAAATCAGCATTCACTCAGGGTAAACAGGATTAAAAAGAAATAATGATCACCTCCAAGAACTGATTACACTATCCATGATCAAGAATACAAACCCAACTAGTGGGATCTTGAGTTACAGTCTAACATGGAGTTTGAACTGTTTCAGCTATCAATTCAAGTAGCAGTTTGAAGGTTAAACACTTCAATTTCTTCAACAGTAAGAGTTTCAACTTCCAACACATGGCATACCTCTTCCAGCTGAAGTTCTGAACCTGTGAAGCCCCCACCAATATCCAGCATGTTCATCTTAAAGCCAAATTCTTCCTAAAATGCATAGGCAGAAGGTAAGAACATGACCTACTGTAAATGCAAAAACATTTTGCTGCTCCTTACTGTGGTTGTTTTCTGTGTATTTATGCTTTTGAAACTATTTAGCTGAGTACATCTACTGAGGGAGTAAGGGCATGGTACAGCTCCATGAAATCTAGTGGCAAAGCACTGGGATGTCAACAGAGGTGGTTACACAATTCTCTGCAAGTCCCACAGCAATATCAACTCCCATCTTGTGGCTTTTGTTATATCCAGACAGTATTTGCAGAACAGGTGGTGCATTCTGACAAAAGACAGTTTTAGGATTTCACAAATTTTGTGATAAGATCACTACAATGAATTTGCACAAAGATCAACAAGAGCCTCAATTCTATTGTCCCCATGTGTTACCAGCCACAGCTAAGGCACTGCAGTAACAAGAGTAAAAAGACTTGCAGTCTCCTCTATTTTACAAGCTTCTCATACCACAATAGATGCCAGCATACAATTGCTCCATTTCAACAAAACCTAAAAGCATCAGTTGTGTATTTACAGGACTGAGATTTGAATATCAAAAATCCTTGACCCTAAGTGGGAAACTTATTTAAATAGCATGCAAGGCTACTACTCCCTGTTAGTGGGACAGCATTCACTACCATAATTAGAACAAAGTTGGTTTACCTCTACCACACATCACAAATGAGTATTTAGTCCCTTAGTTAAAGCTCCATCTCCAATGACTTATTTTGGAAAGAATGTAGTTGGTTTGTTAGTATGATTGGAATAGAATGGATGCTGTACTGTAACAATTGCCTGTGTGTATAGATCTACTTACAGCCATGTCAAACACACACCGAGCATCAGATATAGCATGAATGTATGTTTGCAGATCCTTGCAAGAGCCTGAAACATGAAATCTGAAAGAAATAAAAACATAGTAAGTACACTCAACCATGCAGCTTTCAGACCAAGCAAATTGTTTCACCATGTAAAATAGCAACAGAAGCAATTCATTCCCAAGCATCTCAAAACGAGCTTAAATGATAAAACAGCAACTGTGCAAAGAACAAGCTCAGACCACCACTGCCTTCTATTTAATTGAATTTGTACTTGAGAATTGTCTTCCTCTTAATCCTAAGAATGTCCCACAATACTCTCATCTTTGAGAAACAACAGATTTACTGAGTTTTTCAGTCTTCACTATCCAAGTGGCTAAAAGTTGTTCTTCAGTAGGTGCCAAAGCTGCAGAGAAGTACTGATGTGTACCACAAGCTCCTGAATCCCCTCCTGCTCCTCATTCAAAAGATCCAAGTATTGCCATACGCAGTTAGTCACTGGGGTGCTGAAACAAGTGCCAGCATTGCCATGGGCTTCCTCAAGAGGAGTGTGACCATACACACACCTGAGCCACAGTGTTTTCTACTCCAAGTCTACTCCTTTAAGGAATGCCATTTTAAGGCAAAGTCACTTTTCAAACTTACTTGCATGAATCCACATGTGGGTTTTAAAATTATTTAAATATAAATAATGCACAAGAGCCAAGTGATTTTTATAAAAGTTGGTCAAGATATTATACAAAGAGGAATGTTTTTACAGTCATATCTAACATTTTAAGACATTTGTAGTTTATGTTTAACATCTATTTCAAACAGATATACATCAAAACATTTGTGTTTAAATCATGAAAATCTGGCTTAATATTTTTTTGTCTTGATAACCCAGTTATTTGTTTGGTTGCTTTCCTAAAACAGTCATGTTCATGTGATAGATTTGTAGCTGAAGGTAGAACAAACTTGTGCATGCATTTTTCTCCCATATAGTAAAATATCCATCAAGCTTCCAATTAGAATACTACAGATCATTTGTATGAACTTGGAACTCTAGGATTCATTCTTGCCACCTGCAAGTCAAAAACTTAAGTATCTGAGTATTTTGCTTACTCCATGCTGTACTAGCACTTCTGTTATGATGTTTATTGCTGGAAAAATACAAATCGAGTTGCCACAGAAGTTCAGAGTATGGTTAGAGAATAGGGGAGGCTTCCAAACTTGGTTTTCATGCTGACAGAAGGATTTATGATACTCCATTTCATATTGTTTTGATGTCTGTAATAGTTACTTTGTTTCATACTAGTTTGCGCTGCAAGCAAAAGCTCATGATTCTAAATTGAGGTGGTATCTTTTGACTGGGTTTTTGTTGATTTTTTTAACCCTGTAAAATAGTGTCACTGGGGAAAAATTCTTTTCTATTTTACATCTGAAGTACATCATACAAATATCTGCTCAGCCAGCAGAGGACAATGAAGTTACTCACTTGACACCAATTATTTGGACTCCCAGCTCCTTAGCACATTCCATGAGGTGCCTACAGTTCTTCAGGGTGGTGCCAAACTTCATGTTCATCTCCTCACCAGCAGTAATATCTTCTGTGGCAATGTGCAGTAAGAGCCTAAGAGAAGGGGAAGATGATTGGGGCAGTTGGTTTACATCATCAGCACATGTGAAGCCTGAAGACTGTCAGAAGTGTGTTGATTATGTTGTCAATACTCCAGCTCCATCGATGGATGAATCAAGGCAACCTAATAATAACAATCCTGTACAGAGAAAAAACTAGCAATTAGGGGCTAAAACATGGAGCCAACAAGGACAAGGGATTTCGAAATGCAGCAACTAAGACTCTTGCAGCAGCAAGAGTCTGTTGAGTGCTGTAATAAAAAACAACGTTACCTTCTAAGAAAGTGTAGTTCCTCATGAAATCAGTAAGACTAATATGATTTTTCCCATCTCTGTCCTCCTCCCCAGCCCAGAGGTTCCCCTTCAGTCAGACACGTATCAGATTTAGTTAAACTCAGCATCTGGAGAACCAGGCTGAAAGCACACCCCGGCCATATCACCCTCCCCTCCTGGCTGAGCACTAGGACTCAGGATGAGTGGGTAGGGTGGTCAGTCCATTCCCTGTCCCTTCTTCCAGAACACTGGAGAGCAGAGAGGCAGCAAGTATCATCCCTTACACTCTTATGCATTGGGACATATTCCCCTCTCTGGTCAAAGCCTCATTTTGGGATAGGTCTGGCAAACTGCAGTGCCAATGCTGACCTTTTTCTATGTTAAAGTAACACTTGGGGGGCAAAGGCATGGTCACAGCCAAACCTGTAGAGACATACCCCCAAACCTCCCAAATTCAAACTGCTGTCCACTAAGAAAGTCACACCTCCACAAGATCAATTAATTAGTCATGCAGTAAACAAAACAAGAGGTGGTGTCATCACCAGGCTGGACAGAGCACACTGCAGTTAACCAGGATGGGGAGTGTGAGTGGAACAAACTGCTCTTTACAAGACAGGCAACAAACAGAACTCAGCCTAGCCACTACCACTGGCCAAACATCTACCATGACTTCCACAAGTATTTTCCAAATGTTTCATGGTGTGTTTAAAATGCATTTTGTGAAGACCAAGAAGTCCTAAGTTCTCTCACAGGCTGCCCTGCAATCCTTATTTTATACCACTTCATCTTGAGAAACTGACAAGCATCTAATTTCCTGCTTCTCCACTAGCCTAGAAAATTCTGTTCAAAAAAATCTGTAGTCAGACAATATATTGTGAAGCATTTAGAAAAATGTGCTAGCTGTAGCAAAAAAATTGTAACAAGTCAAACTCTTTAAAATGTAATAGAAAAATTCAAATCCATACTATGATTTGTGAGCTCATGTTAAGATTAGTCAAAACCCCTCCTTAAAAACATCAAACATTAAATTTATTGACAAATTGTTATAGCAGCATTTTAAGTGAATCAAGGTATTTTTCCAGCAAAACCCACTAAATCTGACTTCTAGGAATCTATCAGGATTATTCCTCCTAGATTTCAGCCAGTCAGAGCAGGACTAGAGGGTGATGTGTGCACTTAAGAGTTTGGTTTTACTTTTTATTGTCAAGGAAGCACTAATATTTACAACACCCTTGCCTCTACCTAAGTTCTTAGGACACCAAGAAGCTCAGCAGTTAAACTTTACCTGGAAAAATCTTAAAGATATAATAAAGAAAAGCAATGCCTAAGCAGTTCTTCCTGACATTTCTCATCTTAAAAAAAAATTTGCAATCACTTGAGTTAGTAGGTCTTCCAAAGGCAGAAACATCAGTTGCAGAAACATCAGTTATAAAAAGAGACACTTCCACCCATTATTGAGTTTAGTGCAAAGTTACACAAATTTTCAGAAAATGAGAAGAATCACATCTTCCTAAATATGATTTCCCCAGCCAAAACATGCTGGGGCTTCATCTATGCAAACAACCCAGCTCTAGCAAAAACACATAGGAAAAACAAGGCTACAGAGTAGTTTTGACTTTTTGAAATTATGCCAAGGAAAAGAAAAAATTCTGACATCGATAAAAAATTGAGCATTGACACCAGAACGACCTGAATAAGATAATTCTAATAAAATGAGGAAAAGAATTCTATCAAGTAAGAGAGATAATATATGTAAAAAATTTAGACATCAAATTGCGGTTCTTTTGTAGAAATTGAGTTTCTTGCCCTTGGTAAACAGGAGCTTTTGCAAGTATTAGACAATGAGATCCTTGAAAAGAAGTAAAGAGTCTGTTGTTTTTCTCTAGCTCATGATACTCCTTCATCCTGACTCCCTGATTTACCATTTCTCTGATCCAAGAAAAATCTGCATGCTTATCTGCATCTCGCTGTGGATGTTATCACAGACAAGATCTTCATCTTCTTAAAGAAGTTGTTAGAATCATGGAAATAAACCAACAAAAACTAACATAACTCTAAAGCCACCAGTGAATAACTGGTAAACACTAATGATTTAACAGTCAGCTTTAGCACTGCCAAGGCTTTCAAATCCACCAAGTATACCAGGGCCAGCAAATTCAGAAAAGTTTATCATCCATCACATTCTTGCACAGAAATTTCCTCCAGTATGCAAAACACAGAGACTTCCATGAGGATGAAGTGTAATCACCAGCAATAGCAATATTAAACCTTGCCATCTTGAACACACAAAAACCCCCTCTCAAATAAATATCACCACCCCCCTGCAAAACAACCACCCAAACCAAAAAGAGCCACCGTTTTGGGGGAAGGCACAATACTTCAATAATGACTGTTCAGAACCAAGGAATTTGTAAAGGATGTCAGGAATCTCAGTTTCTCCAATGACATTTATGGAAAGCTATACCATTAATCACTACAAATCACTGTAACGTTCACTTAGGCTCTGACTGTATTTCTTAAAGGCATGGCCCAAAGCTAAAGCATTCATATGTGAAGGATGTGATGTTACATGACATGAGTGCCTATCAGTTCAAGAGACCATTATACATTGGCAGCAATAAAATTGCCATATTTAACAGCCATATTATCAACTTCAATCACTTTTCTACAGAAAGCAGCTGAGCTAATACCAAAGTGACTGAAAACAGAATTGGGGTCAAATTTCTCACTGTTTTAATCATGTGGAAATACCTGTAGGTGTATTTAATAGACCTGCAGAGTGTGCCCAAACCCCAGATGGGATCCAATGCACACGGTCATTCGCTGGTAGCTCAGCCCTGACTTCAGGCAGAGCCACTAATATCCAAACAGAACTCCATGAAAGATAACACTGAAGCCAAAACAGCAGCAGGAAGATGCATTTGCAGATGATGAAATGCCAGACTTCTGAATTTCAATCACTGAAACGTTTGTAGGAAGATTGCCCGAAAATAATTGCTTTCTCCCAAACCAAGGGCCATTCTATTAGGAAGCCAAGACTCAGTAGGAAAAGATGCAAAAAAGCTACTTCAAAGGAAATAGAAGAAGAACAGATACAAGGGATTTGTACTAAAGAAGCCATGTACTTTGCTTGCAATTCAAACCACCCAGAACACAGGTAAATTAGGTTTCCCCCACATAAAAAGCAAAACCAGAAATTTGACACTTACTTGGCATTTGGATGGTTACGTGAAATTTTCTTCAGCTCAATGTCATTGTCACAAGTCATGATGTTTATCCCAGCTTTCGCTGCATACTTGATCTGAGAGGCTTGCTTGCAAGGATTGGTGTATATGATGTTTTCAGGAGAAATGCCCAGGTCTTGTACCAATGCCATTTCAGACTGAAAAGCAGGAGCATACCAGAGTTTGACAAAGTGCACTGCACCATCTTTCCTGAATTTTTATTCATGTGCTCTACTACTACACTAAAGAGAAAACTATCTACTGCTTCTAGGGCACAAGTACAGATTTTCAACAGCCAGTTACAAATGAGTTCACAGTTCAAGTTTTATTTAGAATCATGACACTTAACACCAAAGAGATGAATTTAAACCAGCAGACATATGAAAGAAAATAAGGCACACAGGCAAGAAAAACTTACTTTACTGGAACATGCAAAACCAACACCAAGGGTCCCCAGAATTTCGAGTACACCTGGAGTAGAATTGCATTTTACAGGATAAAATGGCTTTATGGGTGCCATCACGTTCTGCCATTGTATGTTATTCCTTACAAGCTTTCCAAGATCACCAACATAAAATGCCTTTTTTCCAGTCTGTGAAAGGAAAAATAGGAAAGAGTGTCTGAAATTGTAGGTTTGCTGTCAAAACAAACAACCCACAGTCTTAAAGAACTATGTACCTTTTTTCACCCTGCTCTTAACTTCTAGATTTGACCTTGAACAATGTTTTTCTGTTCACCTAGCAACTAGAACTAGTTAAAAAAAAATCAAAGGGAATACCTACCACTTCAGAGATATTATGAATGCTATTAAGAATAATCTGAGATTCCTGAATAAGATTCAACTTAAGTGCCAAATGCTGATTTTATCAAAAAATACAGATTAAGTTACATATTTCTTTCAACTTTTTATTTTCAGAAGTCTGCAGCTATTTATAGCAAGAAAATCCACTGGAATGAAAGCTTCCACAGTCTCAATGTAATTTATATCTTATACAAGGAATAAAATCTGATGCACTAACATTATTTTTAACATCCAGCTAAGAGCTTGCTTTAGTGAAAATTTGTCTGATGGTATTTTAGTTCAGGAAGTCAAATTTGAGACTGTTCACATCTTGTGAAGAATGAAGTTCAAAAGGAATTTCAAGAACTAGACTCCATGTTAAAGCTGACAGAATCAAGCAGATAATCTTTAAGAAAATGCACTGACTTTTCTGGAACAGTTAAGTTCCCTTTGCACATCTGTTACAGCACAGTCTTTCTCAGTATCAGGTCACGACATGGGTGTAGTGGATTGAAATGCAAACAGATAATTCCAGGTTTGTTCATAATGTGTACTCAGTAAAACCACTGTAAGTGAATGCCCTACTGTAAATCAATTAAAGGTCACCACAAAACAGATTATGGATCTCAATTGAGACTGTACATCAAATGTTAATTCTAGCACTTGACTTTTGCAGATATGAAACTCTACATGTTGTGGCTTATTTTATACAAAGTCTTTATTTCTGTTTAAAAACACAAATAGAAATTCCATCGGGTGGAAGCATACTGACCCCCTGTACGGGTCACCAGCAGGAATGGGATCTGGAGCTTTAGATCCATGGCACAGGCCTCTACCCCTTGAGCTAAAGGAGTAAATGAAAGCAGCAGGAGGCAGCTATCCTCTGTGAGCCAGCCAGTGGTTGGAGACATGACATGTTGCCAGTAGTTTACCTATTTATTTGCTAGACAGAAAAAGAATATTAGGAATCAGGATTTGGGAACCCTACACCTGAGTTCAGAAGGCCATGGAATTTAGCTACTTGCTGCACTACAGCTGACCACTTGCACATGAATATTAGTTCTGACAAACCAAGGGAAAAGTGAGCAACTCACAGATACGGCATATGAAGAATACAGGTTTTGCTTAATGAAACTTTTTAAAAAAATTTGCCTTTTCTACAACTTTGCCTAAAGAACAAAAGCTACATCTTCCTGCCTCCTCCTAAGAAATGAATGAAGCCTTATTCAAAAAATGACAATTGTAAACACAGAATTATTCAAGTTTCTTTCCAGTTGGCTGCTAAGCTTCAGTAGCTTTTACACCAGTTTGTCTTGAAAGATAGCATCTCACAATGTGCTTGTAACCAGAGTTTCCAGTGGGGATAAGGGTAACAGGAAGATGTATAAACCATGATGGCCCACAGAAAATTTAAACATGACTTTAAACTGGATCAGCATACACATTTGTCAGAATTCTGCCATATTTTCAGGGAAAGAACAATAACAAAAAGGTTCTAACTGAATATATCCACTTGCACAATTCCAGGTGCTGGATCAAATAAAATCTCTTGAAACAATGAGATGGGAACCTGTATTTAATTACATCAGCCAGACTACTTTCCTGCTAGCCACATTCAGGAAGGTAAGAGCTGATGCCCAAATTTCCCCAACAAAATTCTGCCCAAAGCAAGAAAACAGCAAAGAAGCAGAATTAAAAGAGGAAGTTACTTTGTAAGGTGAGGCTAAGCTGACTGTTCCTCTGTTGCTGTTAGCTCACCAGTTCTAAAATACTCTGACCTAGTTGGAAGACTTAGGAAACTAAATCAGAAGATCTGCAAAGCAAACTTACATGAGTATGTTCATAAATACAGTTGTCAATAACATCTGCAAGAGTTGCTCCTTCATCCAACAGACCAATGGAGTAATTTGCATCCTCAAGAAATCCTTTCATCTCAGCCGTATTCCACAAAGCCGACAGTCATAAACCAAGAAACACAAGGGATGGGCTTCCAAGCCTTAAATCCGGGTCCTTAAATTATGCAACAAACTGTACAAAGAAAAGGTGTCAATGGAAAAAGAGGCATAAAGCATACTATGATGTTATTTAAAAATCTGCTTTCAACACTTGATGTCCTACAAACAGTAACATACCCTCTACAAAAATCAAAGACTTTTTACTCTGCTCATCCTGTATTTGCCAGAGATATGGATAGAACAATTCTACTGAAGCCAAGAATAAAACAGAAGCTGAGTACTTTAAATCTGATACTAACTTCCAGAAACAACTGATGCAAGGCTGTACTTGAGAATTCCAGACTGTATGCACACTGATCTGCACTGAGTTTATGCAAACTATGAAAATACTGCAAGTGCAGCATAATTGTGCTCAGATCAGTTCTTCTCAAGTACAGCATCTTAAGCAATGCCAGCATTCAAGTGTGCAACTGGAAGACTGCAACACTTCTGAATTTGTTATAGAAAACTCATAGCTTATTGATTAAATGTTAGCACTGATATTTGTGTTAACATTTTAGTTTTTTATGCTAATGTATAACCACTGCATTTACACATTGTATCTATTAGACATTTATTTTGTTGTTCTGTTCATAGCATTACCTACAACACCTAAAAACCTTAACTGTAATAAAGGTCAATAAAAAGAAGCCACTAGGCTAGAAGTAACTTTAAAAGTTATAATCTTAGTAAGTAGAATTGTTATTAAAATAAAGTAACAGTTACAGTCTAACTTTATTTGCATCTCCCTTATCCTCAGATCTTCACTGCAAATTAGCTTAGTAGTTTATACACTGTGTTTTCCAGAAGACAGCCTGAATCAACACAGTCCAAACACTGAAAACAGTTAAATATACAGTCTTTAGGATGCAGATTGACTATTTAATCACAAGTAAAAATCAACAGACAGCAGAAAATTACCAACAGCTGACTATATATCTTCATTTGCTTTACTTGATGAATAGAACAATCTGCAGTTTACATTCCACTAGAGTTGTAGGTCTTGTTTAAAAGCAGCTTATTAGCTTACATCAACCTACTGACCACATTTTTGTTTCAACTGTCACCTTTATGACTAACACAAGATTGATCAAAACCAGCCAGCTAACTTGATTCCTTCTCTAAATGAAGACCTAAGACTTTTTAATCTCTTAGCAGAAGTTGCATAGTACTCATAAAAAAGTGATGGTTGTTTTCTAAAGCCACCTGCACTTAGATTTACAATAGCAGAATTATTTTTCTAATTAAAAGTCTTTAGAGAAACCACAAACATTACAGCTGAAGGCCAAAAATACTTCATTAGGACTGTGAAAGTTAAGATAGTTTTGGCTTCAAATCACAACAGGCCCATGGTATTAACTCTGTCTCATGTTTCATCCACCACCTCCATACAGTAAAAAAAAATAAAATACACAATTTGCAACACAGGTTTGGTTAATGTTCTCAACAGTATGAACAAAGCTACTTTGCTGTAGTTTAATATTACCACAACTAAGCAGCAGTTGCTCCTGTTTGTCATTATGCCAAATAATGGGAAAGGAGCCAGCAGGGTTTTTATATGCTTTCTGCACAACTCAAACATGCCCCCTATGTTTGTTACAAGGGGAATTTACTGCCAGGTGAACTAACTCAGTGGCAGCTAGAATATCCAGTTCTGTTCAGAAGCTGAATGATAAAGACAAGTACACTGGGTAAGAAATACTTCTCTCACACATATATAGTGAGTCCTATGATTATTTAAGGGAATCCTGCAGATCCAAAACAATCACAGAGGAGCAAGATAATTATCAAATTGATGTAAGGATTTAATTAGTTATAAAAACAATGACAAAGTGGTAGACTGCAATAACCACAGAAGTCTTTAGTCAGTTATATCTCAGTATGAGACTAACAGCTAAAACTCCTTAAAAAATACCACCACTGAACAAAAGAAGCTGGTGAACTAAGTCTGCCTTAGAATCAGTCCAACAAACATGAACACCACAGTCATCTTCATAAAATATCCATGGTTTTCAGAGGCAGAGGAACAAAGCAGTTCAGTTATCTTTCTTCTGCCCTGGAAAGAAATGCTGGCATCAACATTTTACTGAAAATCTTTTTAAGGAATTACTGTATATATAAGGGTACTACTTAGCTAGATTTCACAATTTTGGTTGAGATTTTTTTTTTCATTCTACAAGCCACTTCCTACACTCCAAAGCATGCATAGAGTCAAGAGTCCCTTTGACCCCAGCTTTACCCCACTGGAAGGTCTCAGCACACCCACTGGAACCAGTCACAGCCCTGAACAGATTTTGAACAGATTTTTAGACTCAGACATACAGAGCTAATGATTTGTACCTTGTATTTCAAATGAAGCAGCTCAGTCTAACCACTTTTCCCTCCTTGAGTGTGGGTGTTCATCTGAGTTACAGTGGAGTAGATTTAAGCTAGCTGTTTAGTACTCTTACAAGAAAGGCTTTTTGTCACAGTTAGTGACTGTGGTGTCTATAGCTTTCAGACAGTTGGTGTAGAAGAATACTTTCCTCCAAAAGCTGCCCCTTTAATATTGGAGAGACACAGTTTAAGTAAAGCATGGGGGAAGGACTCTTTACCACCAACTCCCCAAAGCCACCACCAAGAAAAAGAACAATTCTCTAGTAAGTTAGTTTTGATGAAGATTATTTCCTAAACAAGACTTGTCTCCTGCTCATTCATCAAAAATCAACTTATGGTCAAGAGGCAGGGATCAAAAGGAATATATTCTAGTACAGATTCAATGCAAATTGCAACAAACCATAAACAACCTATTATAACCTCTTCCAGGCTGCTAAACAATGATTGCCTTTTTAAAGCACACCCAAGACATGGAAGCTTTTCCATTTAACATAATTAATCTAGTAGAGAAAAAGCGTTAACATTTGTTTAACTACTGTCCAATTTCCCCTTTTTTTGAATAAATCTCATCTCTTCAGTCTTGACAGGAAGAGTATTCTACAAAGAAAAAAATCTAGAAGCACTGCTACGGTACCACTACAAGACAGTGGCTAGAGAAACATTTCTTTAAGGGGTTAATACCTTGCAGTAGGATTTGGGACTCTGCTGTCACCTTATTCTGTCCTGACTGGTTCCCTCCTGAGAGGGGAGGAGAATCAGTGATAAAATTTGCAGAAGGAAATCTAAAGGACAGGTTAGGACTTTTTTTTAATGTCTGTAAGATGAGTCAGAAATCATTAGAGTACAGAGTTCACTCCTTGCTGGAAATGCTGGCTTGCTGCAAGTTATTATTTGACAGATTTGGTGTGGTAACACCACCCATCTTTGCACCTGAAATGTTAGTCTGCACAATGCTCCAGGACATATATTTTAAGTCAAACAAAAGCTGTCAAGTGGTATGAGGCTTCTACATAGGCATGTAATTGCTTTCTTTGAAGTAAGCATTACATCCTCAGGCTCTTTAACACAATGACTTCCCAGATGAAGAACTCTTAGATATAAGTGTACATATTTAAACACTGCAATTACTGCAGATATCTGGAATAAAAATGAAAATCCTCTCAGAGTCTAAAAAGTTGCTTGTCACATGTAAGCATCCATAATACACACAATTTTCATTTTTTTCTTTCCATTATTTAAACTATATATTGTTTGGCCTAAGAAAACTTAAAAACCTCCAAATACCTACAGGTTTGGTTCTTTCATTAAAAACTTCCTCTGCAAAAAAGTTTCTGCGAACCAAAGAGGCTCCAAATAAAGTCTTTCAACCATATCTTATTAAACAAAATTTTTGTGACATAATAATTATGCTGATGCAAAAATCATAAAGGGCTAAAAGCACATTCTCTCATCCCTTGCAATACTGGTTCTTCAGGGGTAACAAATCAAAAAAAGAAACATTTTATCACTGACACTGGCAATTCAGAACAGAACAGGTATACTAGCAAAGTAGAAACATGAGTCCTCTGTTTCCAGTGCAGGAAATGAATTCTTACTTGCTCAGTGTTAGTATTTGGCCTCCCCATTGCCATCTAAGACTCCCAACTCCCAGCCCTCCTGCTCCCCAGCTGCCACCAGTTCCATTTACACAAAGTCAAGAGTGCTTTCAAAGTTAGCCAGCCCAGACAGCTACTGCTTCCCCATGGCACTGACAGGGCTTGTTAATACATCACACTGCCATTGCTAATTCCTATCATTTCTCATCAACCAGATGTAGCAATAAATAGAAGGGATTTTAAAGCAGCAAGACCACAGTTGCCAGGCTGTTCAGGGAGTGAGAGCTGGAAGAGCAGACAGAACTAAACCCCAAGTCTTCCCCTGGCCAGTGTAACACAAGGAAAAAGTGAGATGGAGAAAATTACAAAAAGGAAGAGAGTTTAATGGAAATCTAATACATCTTCAGAAAGATTTTTATTTTAGTTCCACTGGAACATAAACACCTAACATTACAGCTATATTTAAAAGCTCACTTGACCTTTTTCCCATTAAATCACTTTGCAAGTTGAACAAGACTCAAAGTACCAATTAGCTCTCTAACTTAGGTATTAGCTGCATTTGAGGCAATGACCTGTGCTTCAGCACACCAGAACAGGTACACATTTCCTGGCAAGCACTACTGCTACCTACATCACCCCTACATTCAATACTGAATTACTTCTATTGTGTACAGTACATTATTGCTGAACACGTAATAGATCCAACCTCAAAATAAACACACATTATCTGAACATTCAGCTGCAAATAAAGCAAATCCAGTGGCCTTTCCATTCTAGGGCAATCTACACCTTTCACCTTTTGTCACAGCACAGGAGTCTACCAGTTAGAGAAGGAATATCTCAAAGAAGGTGCCAGGACTGCCTTCACCTCAAGAGTAAGACCTTCTGTCACAGCCAAAATTCTCTTCAGAACAGTTTCAGAAATTAAGATGCATGTATAGTATCTTAAGACTGTATACTTCATTCACTCCTTTCTAACAATTCTTCTCCTTTTCCTATATTTTTGCTACTTACTTTATTCCTGTTCAAGTGCAAAATGTCATGAAAGAGTTCTAGCCACATACAAGAACAAACCAAAACCTAAACTGAACAGGAGAAGCAATTTTCTCAGTTATTTTGCTTATAAAAACCACATCTAAAACATACCAGTGATATTCAGAAAATTCTCAGTGTTAACTGTATTCATTTGAATAGAGTATTCAACTAGAAAGAACCAGATATGTGCAGTTAATTCAGTAAGTTTCAAACAAAACAAAAAGAACATAACATCTGGAGATAAAGCCAGAAGTCATGATAAACTAGCTCATCCTGTGCCTCAGCAATTCCAGTATTTTCAAAGAACAAGTTTATCTACATTAAGTACCTTATTAGGAGGCATATGAACACAACTGGCATTTGGAATCTTTGTGGTCTTTAAGAAGTACCTGGCTCAGTAAGATGTACTTTACCATTTGCAAGTTCTACATTAAAAAGCATTCCATAATTTATAGGTACTAAGCCAAACAAAAATGCCTTCAGCTACACAGGAAAAAAAGTAATACTGTACAAATACTATATAAAGTCAGCTTAAATGCATTTGTAATATCTGACTTAGGACTATTGTTAAAAACCACATAAAACTACTTTAAGTTAACAGAACATGATAACCACACACATTTCAAAGTTTTATCTGGTCCTTAAGAGCAGCTAAGTGCATTAATTTGTTTTCCATTATCATGCCCTTGTTTTCCTTTAATAACTATTTGCCACTTCAAAATATAAAGGCATTTATAATTGGTGCACATTTTCCATCCAACAGTAAATTCCACATTCTACTGTAATCCCACTACAACTATTTGTGGAAGTGGATAGTAATTAGCAAATAATGGAGACAGGCATTTGGGAAGGCACACCCTGCATGATCAGCCTCAGTTACTGTTTACAATAGCAAATTTTAACTATTTCAGTATAAACTACTCTAAGAAACTATATAGTACTCAGCAAGTCATGAGTTGATATTAACAGTCATGCAGTCCAATTCATTACTTCACAATTATCACTAAGAGACTGAAGTTTCAGCACTTTATTTCAGGATTTCTGCAGCCAACAACCCTAATTCAGAAAAGTAGCTTTATTTACCAAGTTTACAACAGAACTTCATCAGATAATTGTATTGAGAAAGGTGTTAGGTGAGTAAAATTTTTAGTCCCCCTCAGTGCCCTGAATGAAAGTCCTATGTAATTTTGATAATCTATACCCAGACAGTTATCTTGCTTATAAAAAAAATCCAATACAAGCTGCAATTTTGCAAGTGCTTATCCTCCTGACATAGAGATGAAGAGACACTTACATGGACAAGTTAGGAGATGGAACCCTACTATCATCAGCTAGGTTCCCAAGGTGGCTCAGCGTTGAAGTCGAACTGCTCTCTATAAAGCACTTCTCCTAAGCCCTCTGGATAGTTGTAAACTTGATCAGAGATTTTGCCCTGCAGGGAGAAAAATGCACACAAAAATAAATTTCATAGCCAAAACAGAATAAAAACTTTACCATAAAACAAGTAACAAATGCCTTTTCAGGAGTGCTTTTAAGGAGGCTTGCAACACCCCACCAAAGCTTATAATCACAAACACCCAGTTTTCAAGAGTTTATATAAACTCTGAGCCAGAACAAGTCAGATGTACAAAGAACTGCTAAACACATGAAACTGCTTGTTTGTACTTATCTTTCACAGGCTGAATGGGCAAATTTTCAAAACCAATGGCAAAGAGCTCTACATGATCCTGCTGTAGGGTAGTATGCCTTAATACTGGACTACTCTCCCAGAAGTGTTTTTAACCCTGTAACCACTGCATTCTTCCCCTCCCCACTTCCTTTCTATTTTAGAATTCCCTTGCCACGTTCCTTCTCCCTCTGCTGTGAATGAATACGGCATGTGGGTGAAAAAGCTATGTGGGTGAAAAATACTGCTTTATATAGTGAAACTGAACACCACACAGACAAATCCAGAAATGAGCAAGAGTAAAAACAAAGAAACTTATGCTTGCCTTCAGGAATGAGGAAACATTTCAGCTGGCCCTTAAAGGCTATTATACACATCACCAAAGTAGCATTTTGAAATATAAGGCTAGCTTACTCAAGGGTAAAGCAATCACACAAACCAGTACAATGAACACAAAAGCAGTCAAGGAAGCATTTATTAGGCCTGTTGAGAAGTTATTCCTCCTAAAAGCAGCAATAATATTCATAGTATTAAATACATTACTAAATTGTTCACATGTAAACCCAAAATACAACAAAGTTTCTACAAATTCACTATGATATATGGCATGAAGCATAGAACATACTAATCTACTGTAAAAATATAACTTTGCTACTTTCATTATTTAAGTAATACTACATGGGCTTTCTACAAAAATGTGACTTCTGAGAATCACCCAACACAAAACTTCATCTTCACAGCCATGTTAGTTAAACTCCTGAAATGTACTTTTCCACTTATTCTTGCTATTGGAAAACTAAACTACACTCTATGAAGTACTGCCTAACACACAGAGGTAGTGCAACTTGAAGGTAACTGTTTCATAGCAACTCCCACAGAGCAATCCCTGCAGCTTTACCACGTAAATTAGCATTTACTAGCATGCAATATTAAAAACAAACTTTGGTGCTTCAAATTTGAGATATTACAGAATTCTGCCAGTTAGAATTAACGTATATGTATTACATTTAACCTTATCCTTTTCTTTCACTAAAGCAACAAGTCAGTAACATTTAGTTCTGCACACAACAATTTTACAAAAGGAAGGTGCTGCCAACTTTTAAAATTAATTAGTAGCTACACTATTTCCTACTGCTGTTCTGATTATACTCAAGAATTCATACAAATTTTCCAGTGATAGGAATTACGTTTACCTTCCCAGCCAAACAAGTCATTAAACACAAGTACTTCTAGGGAGAGCACATGACCTTCAGTGCAAAACTTAAAATGCAATGCTTCAGCCAAACATCACCTGCAGTATTATGCCAAGAAATATTCCCACATGTCCCAAGGAGGAAAGTTTACAGGGAAAGTTCCTGTGGAGCAGGAATGAAACCTGATAATTTTCTGCAGCAACAGTCAACTTTGAGCTGTGCTGAGTTCTAACTGTCTTTAATAACTTCTTTTAAATGAGAATTATTTATCCAAAGGATCTACACAAACATATACAAAATAGTCTGACTGCTCTCTTTCGTGCAGCTTTGCCACTTCTAAACATTCAGAGGAAAATGGTGTAATTTGAACCTTTCCAATCACATTTTAGTCTACTTTAACCAAAAAAAGAGGGATTTTGCCCTGCAGGGAAAAAAACTCTTGCAGAGCTGGGCTACCATTTTAAATAGAAGAGTATTAGATGTCCATAACCCATATGGGCAAATCCAGTTTTCCAAAATTGTGTATGCCATCAACCACAATGAAACAATCCTTGTTTAAAAGTTTTAAAGTAGGTATAAAAGTATTCTTTGCTAAGCAGTAAGCATTGAGTTGTGGGAATAGTCAGCAAGGTAGCTCTGCCTTTTAATATTCAAGTGACATCTATATCTATGTGTTTATCTGTCATCTGTTGGTATACTCTACTAGCAGGTTCCTGAAGTTTGACTGCAGCTCAAGCAACAACAGTCACAACTCATCTGAAGATCCTCACAGTTGTCCACAGCACACACTTTTTGTCACCTGCATCCC
This sequence comes from Aegithalos caudatus, assembly GCA_013389925.1. Taxonomy (NCBI): domain Eukaryota; kingdom Metazoa; phylum Chordata; class Aves; order Passeriformes; family Aegithalidae; genus Aegithalos; species Aegithalos caudatus. The sequence continues at coordinate 84,234 of WEIU01016066.1, read as the reverse complement.
CTGTAGCAAGCCCTCTAAGTACACAGCAAGCCTGGGCTTTTTCCAGTTCACTGCCCCCCCTCAGCTCCCCACATATGATGCCAACAGGCCTACAAAAACAGGCAACAATTTATTTTCTTTTTTTAAAAAATCCACTGCATCTGTTTCTGAGAAGAGATACTTTATAGTGGCTTGAACTAAAATATCCATTAACCAAACCCTAAAAATCTAGAATTACAATGACCTTGCACATTTACACGGAGTGACAGACTCAGAGGCACCAAAGTTACTCTGGTTCACAGAAAAACCTTGGTATTTCTGAGTTACAGTAAACCTCTTCCAGATCAGGGACAGGACACTGTGGCAAGGGGATCCCTGTGGGGGAGCAGGTCCTGAAGGAAGCACAGGTCCCTGAGGAGTTCTCCATGAACCACACTTGATCCTGTGCTACATCAACAGTATTTAGAGCTGAAATTTACCATTATACCCAAATTAGTGCACTACATGATTAAGCCTTGCTTTCAGGAAGGGACAGTCTTAATTCTCTTCCAGAGCACTCTTGTCTCCCCTTTAATTTGGAGAGATGGAATCATTTCCAGCAGCACTGCTGCAATTACACACCTGCACCAGCCTTCCAGGGAGCAGGGAAAGGCACAAGCTGTGGGTCCAGGGGCGGGCTGCAGTGCTGAAAGGCAGTAATCCTGCCTCCAATAAAACTGTGCCCATAGGAGAAACATTCCCACAGCTGTTCACCACCGAACAACACCCTCCCCCCCTCCCAAAGACCCTCCTTTTTCTGGGGTTTAACAGCCTTCCCCGGGAGCTCCATGCCCAGCGGGAGGGATGGGGAGAGCAAGCTGGCTGGCTGCCTGCTGGCGGTCTTGGCCTACAGGAGGCAGAGAAGGGAGCTCACCACAGCCAGAGGCACACGGGGAAGGGGCTGCCTTGTCACAGGCATCAGCCACAGCAGCAGCAGCAGCATTGTTCACACGGTGACAGGAAGGAAAGAACTAGACTGGACCAGTCCAGACTGGAACAAACCCCTCCTACCATCACCATTATTCACAACCCCCACCTCTCCCCCCCAGCACCACTGCCTCCCACGTTTATCCAAGGAAGAATAGTGGGCAAGTGCAGCGTCTTCTGAGACAAAAATCTGTCAGCCAGAGAGGGCACAAGTGGGGCAGGACTACCCCCCAGCCCATTCGCACACAGGAGACCCAATCAGGCATCTGACTAGATGGTAGGCAGGTCTACGCTGTTTCATCGGACTTCACACCACGTTTTCTTTCAGGGTGGCTTTAACCGACTGGGACTGCACAATTGTATCCTGGTTAGTCACCGGGGACTGCTGCAGAGGTCTGAAACGCAGTGCTTCTCCTGCCTACAGGCACAAGGCAGCTGTGCAGGATTTTGTACTGCAGAAGATGCATCTCAGAAAAGCTCAAAAGGTTTAAGCTCACTTTCTTCCCTCTTCACCACAACCGGGTAACCCCCAGCACACACAGGCCTCTTCACGGGCTCAGACTGATGACTAGGAAAGACCTGCAGTGCTGCCTAGTCCCCAGCCATAACAGCATTCTCTTCAGCCTCACCACGATCCTGCACTCGCACTGTCCCATGCGTGGGCCCACTTGCTCGCCATGCTTTCAGCCCCCCTACCACCAGGAACTGATCTCTCATCACTGTAACTCTGCTGACCTCCTACCAAACAGGGAACTGCAGCCAGCACACAAACACACTTCGGACACCCCAACATTCAGGTGCATGCACTTTACACACACGAATTCAGCTGGCAGCTCAGCAGGAACCAGACTCTCTTCTCCGTACTTTGCAAAAGCCACTAGTTCACCAGTGGCCAAATGGACCGCAAATACGTTGGCAGAGGCAGCCAAGCCAAGAAGGCTGAGCTCAACAAAGAGACCTCCAAAAGGTGCCTTCGGCAGCGCCGAACCTGCTACCTACGCTGAGGGTCTGACCAAAGGCAAAGGGTGCGCCGTGAGGTGACCAGGGAACGGCTCCCGGGCAAAGGGAGGGGCGCTGCTAAAGGGAGGGAAGGGCTCCTTTTCTACATGCCGGGTGTCCCCACGGCGTGAAGGCAGTTCCGGAAAGCGTCACTTGTGCAATGCCCTTACAACTCCTGCGTCGCTCTGACAGCCGGCGCTGCCACCCTGCTCCTCGGCGTGCCCCTTGTTCACCGTGCCGAGGGGGACAGGTGAGGAGGCCTCGTGCAGGCGCAGCTCAGGTGAGGGGAAAAGTGGAGCATGGCAGCGGGAGCCCGGATGGATAATCACGCTCACAGAAGCACAACATGGCCCCTGAGAAGCAGGCGAGGAGACGCCGCGGCCATGCCACCAGCACTTCTCCAGCCTCTGCCCCCGTCAGGCTGCCCAGAGCCGAAGCCTGTCACACACGGCTGCCCCCGGGGGCTCGGGGAGCTTACAGCGTGTGGGTCACACGTGGAAAGGGAACCCGCGGCACCGCAGCCTGTGCTCCCAGCCCATGCAGCTGCCACAGGAAACTGGGCAGCCCTTCTCCCTGCGGGATATAGGCGAGGACGGCCCTCGTCACCCGCTCCCAGGCAGGGGCGCCCTGAGAGAGGCAGCAGCGCCCGGTGAGCGCGGGTCTCCAGCCGCGGGCACTGCCCCGGCTGTGAGGGGGAAGACACCGTACAGCCCCCCTCCGTAAGAATCCGCCATGTTAGGGCGGCCGCCGAACCCCCGCTGCCCGCGGAGCCGGCGGCCTCGCCGCCCTTCGGCGTCCCGGGGACTGCGGGAGAAGGG
>WEIU01016066.1:52042-81088 GCA_013389925.1 Aegithalos caudatus | reverse complement strand
ACTGCTTCCCTCTCGCCACCTCCCCCACGGGCGGCCAGAGCCCCAGGACCCCCGCTCCGGTACTCACGTGAGATAACGGCCCGAAAGATTTGGTAAATCGTCTTCTCTTTTTAGGCGGAATTTTTAAAGAGGGATGTGGGAACCTACAGCAGAAATACAGGCGGCGGCAGCGGCGCCTTCCAGGGCCATAGGCTGCGGGGGCGGCCGGCGGGGAAAGCGCAGCGCAGCGCTGGGACCAGAGGGCACAGGCGGAGAGAGACAGGAGCCGGAGCGGGCCGGGGGCTGCGGCAGCGGCGGGCGGAGGNCCCCGCGGGGCTGGGGTGTGTCCCCCCGCGGGGCTGGGGTGTGCCCCCGCGGGGCTGGGGTGTGTCCCCCCGCGGGGCTGGGGTGTGTCCCCCCGCGGGGCTGGGGTGTGTCCCCGCGGGGCTGGGGTGTGTCCCCCCGCGGGCCCCCCGCCCTGGCCGGTACCGAGGGTGCTGCAGGAGCGATCCTTTGGTGAGTTCCTGACACAAGCCAGGGCAGGGACACTGTCAGCATCCCCCCGGGATCCCGGGCATGTGTTTACCAAACATGTCTTCACACGGTACCTGGGATCTGTGCTTCTGTTACGGCTTCCACTAACCCGGGACCTATTCTGTGTCACTACGGCTTTGAGCAGGTAGAAAAAGAACCCAGAGTCTAATGGTCAGCCAGAGGCCTCCTTCACCAAGTAAATAACAGCCTGACAGCTCGCCCTGATTCCCTGGGCATTGATAAGCTGCTCATAATGCTCACCCAGAGGAAACTAATTACACTGCATAACTGGCAGCCTCAGTCTCCCGGCAATTTCAGGCCTTCAAGAATCCTGTAAGCAAATACACGAATGGAAAGCTTTAGCTGACCCATACAATTCACACAGAGTTTCACTGGAGCTCTGGGACATCCTTCAGCACACCTCAAAGCCTTTAGTTCTTTCCTAACACCCTTAGGAGGGAGCGTTGCTCAGCTGCAAGTGGAAAAGAGCCACTTGGAGATGAGATGTCTCAGTTAAAAGACAAAAAATTGTTTCATGGTGGAGCTGTGGATGAACCCCGACCTACCAGCCTGGTTCTGCCATGTCAATTTTACTAAACCACACAGGGCTGCTTCTTTGAATATTCATTCCAGCAATCACAATTCTTTCTACGTACACTAAAATATGCAGTTATGCAGTTCACTGAAACCCACCAAAATATATACTTGTTCTGGAAAGTACTTCTTCCTCTCAAGGCACATTTATTTTCTTTTTAAAAGGTATGTTAGTACAGTTTGCATTTTTCTTCCAAAGCAAATCTGGGGTTGTTTAGTTTTATAGCAGAGAGAATTTAGAAAAGGAGTGAATAGATACATACCTGTCATCTCTTCAGAAAAAGAATGGGACTGAGGTTCCACAGCACACAGAGATGGGGTTTGTTTACTCTTTTCATCTGTTACCTTGTTCTCTTTTGCAAATAATTTTAAATGAGGAGGAAGTGAACTGAGATATATATATATATGCAGTCTCATAATCATGTGTCCTTTTTCGTGATAACAGCGCTAGTAGGTTATGGATGAAGTTAGTAAAAGCAGGTACATTGATTAGGAAGTCAGAAAACCTCTTACATACACTTGCAACAAACCCCATATTGAAAACCAAAAATTCAAGTATACAGTTTACACTGCTGCTTTTTCAGGTGTGTTCTGTGTAAGACCCTTCATCAGTGACTTACCTCTAGTTTGAGTTCCCATTCCAGAATGCAAGTGCAGGAGGAGGGATCAGATTATATTTAAAACAAAACAAAAACAAACCCAAAACAAACAAAACCAAACTAACAAAACCAAACTAACAAAAAACCCAAACCAGAAAAAGCTATAGAGAGACAGAAAGAGACACTTGGGCAGACTTGGTTATGGCACAGTAATCGTGAATCATTAACAGGCAAAGAAAGGAGGAAGGGATAGAGGGGAGGACAAAGGTTATAGTGATATATACAGAAGAGAAATCCAGAAAGCTGTATTCATTAGGAAGGTAGATTTTTCAAAACACATCTTTGGAAGGGATATAAACTAGGAAAAGGACTTGACTAGTTTGGAGATGTTACTATGTATTATATATATGTCCTTAGAGGTCTCCTGTTCATAATACTTAAAGATATCCCAGTGATGTATGAGTGATCTCACTGGCACACGTTACTGCCACATTCATCTTCCCAGGAGAGTTTTTGTTTTGGTAGGTAGGGGATGTTTTTAATATTCTTATCAGGAGTAAGAAAACAGATGGACTATTTAAGAGGAGTGCACAGTCACGTAGGACAGGAAAAAGAACTTCAGTTTGATTTGCAATTAATTGGGGGATCTGTCAACTATTTTAAAAATGCATGGAGGGAGGGAGGATTTCCTGCTCATGAAGGAAGCAACACTCGAAAACAGAAACATAAACTTCATCCTCTCACATCTACTGGAAAAAGAAGAGTGGCACAGTATCAGAAGAGAGTACAAGACTGAACTGTGTAGTCACTTTATACAAAATGAGAAAAAAATGATGGATGAATGCTTTATACAGTGTTTCTGCTACCACAAGTGATATTAATGCAGAACTAGAAAACTGATACTGCAGCTCAATGTGTATATATATATATATATATGTATATATATATTAGCAGTCCTGTTTTGTTTGGAGAGGCAAAATATATAAAAAAAGCTTACATAAAATTTCCTTCTGCCTCATTTCTCTGCACTCACTTTTAAAACTTGGATTCCTAATATTATATGGCTCCATATCCACATTTCATAGATTAGTACAGTAAAAATTTACATTTTCTGCTCCAAAGATAGAAAGTCAGCAAAGCACAAAATGCATCTCCAGCTCTGAGTTCCCTTTACTTCCAGCTGTGAGGCACTTCTACCACATTTTGGGTGGGATTTTTTTTGCCTCCACTCTTTCTTTTCAGTATAGTTCACAGTTGGATGTAAACAAAATCAGGTGTTATCCCTATGACGCAGATAAACCGGATCAGGAAAGACATCCTTCCCCACCTCATCTCTTGGAGTGTAAAAAATAGTCACTAATGAAGCAACCTGGTGGCCAGGAGCTCCAGATTGGTTTGGACAGATGTCTAGGGGCTGCACAGCCTGATGACCTTCCCTGTTAATCCCAAGTATTTCCTTCTCTTAAGGATGTCTTCCTAAGGGCTCTTTTCTCCTCTGGTTCTCCCATTTCCTCTCTCTCTTGGATGCACCCTCTATCGCCACTCATCAGCAGCAGGGTTGGATTCCATTCCTGCAGTGAGAGAATGAGATTATTTCCTCCTCCATCTCCTCTTCCTCTTCCCCCACTGCTGCCAACTCCTGCAGCAGTGTTTTTTCTTAAAGCCTCAGGTGCAGGAATTATGTGATTATGAAGGAATTTCATCTTCCATTGAGAATAAAATGTTCCTAGCTACTGCAAACTCAGTGCAACAGACGACAAATATAAATAATGTTCCACCTTCCAATGTAGGGAAAAGGTTCCTTCAATTTCCGAATGCTTGGACTGGAGAGTATCTTCCTTGTTCCATCTCTTTTTATATGTAGTGGCACTCGGTATAGTTGACACTGGGTATAGCTAAAAATCTGTAGCCATCCAGCTGGAGCACTCAGCTCTTGGGGTGGGAGGAAAGAATCGGTCCAAAGTACATTTTTGTCTGAGCTGCTCAGTGCAGGAATGCCTGTGCAAAGGGACGAGGCATGAGAAAAGAAAATGAAGGCTGTGATAGTTCTGGATCCCTCATACCCAAAATGACATAGAAATACTAGAACTTCAGTAGTCCCTCTTTTTAGTAAAATAACCTGTATAAGTAGTATCAATTGATACTCTGATCTTCAGACCTTTTCTATTGCTGCATACTTTGGAGCTATCACTGTTCCAGCCAGTTGACAGAAATGCTGATAACCAGCTGGAGGATGATTCATAATTATTAAAAGCTCAGAGGTGATGGGAGGAAAGACATGTCTGCCTTAACTCACAGGGACAGTCACCTTTCACCTATATTTACTGACTATTTTTCTGGATCAAAACAACTGGGGCAAAAATAAGGTTCCACCTTTCTATTGGTTTCAGAAGAAAGTAATTTATATGGAGAGTAGTTACAGAATAGATCTCATATTCACACCAAGTAGTTTACACAAAGTTAATGGAAACATCAGCTCAAAGCACTACATAAAATCATCACAAGTAAGTAAAATTAAATTTTGGTTGTTTTACAAAGTCAAGGAAAAAGAGGGAAAGTGCAAGAGAAAAGTCTCGGTTTAGGAGTATTCAGTGATTTACCATAAGCTGATTGCAGTTCAATGCTAGAACGATGTTATCTCCAAAAAATCTAGACTGGAGGGGCAGAAACCAAGAGAAAAAAAACAGCCAGCAACCAAGGATCATACCACTGCTAACTCACTCTCTCACCAGTGGGATTGGGAGAGAATTAGAAGGGTAAAAGCTGGAGAACTCCTGGGTTGAGATAAAGACAGTTTACTAGGTAAGGCAAAAGCCACTCACACGAGCAAAGCAAAACAAGAAAAGAATGAATCACTGCTTCCCAGGGGCAGGCAGGTGTTCAGCCAGGTCCAGGACAGCAAGGCTCCATCAGAGGTAATCATTATTTGGGAAGACAAATGCTGTCACTCCAAATGTGTCCCCCTCCATCTTTCTTCCCCCCACTTTTTTTTTTTTTTTTTTTTTAGCATGTTGTTTTTTTGTNGGGCAGGCAGGTGTTCAGCCAGGTCCAGGACAGCAAGGCTCCATCAGAGGTAATCATTATTTGGGAAGACAAATGCTGTCACTCCAAATGTGTCCCCCTCCATCTTTCTTCCCCCCACTTTTTTTTTTTTTTTTACTGAGCATGATGTCATGTGGTCTGGACTATCCCTTTGGTCAGTTTGGATCGCCTGTCCTGGCTGTGTCTTCTCTCAATCTCCCATGCACCCCCAGCCTCACTGCCAGCGTGGCAGCATGAAAAGCAGAAAAGCCCTCAGTTCTGTGTAAGCACTGCTCAGCAACAACAAAAACATCATTATATTTGCAGCCCTGTGTTCAGCAGAAATCCAAATCATAGCCCCATACCAGCCACAGTGAAGAAAACTAACTCTACCCTACCCAAAACCAGCACATCCAAGCTACTAAACAAGGACTATTTAAGAGAATATTCAACTGTGAGCATTACTTGAGAGTCAAGCCACCTGCATGTCTACTCCACACTAACTGGTAAAGAAAACTCAAAAGTTCTAAGTATCTGAAACATGATACAGACTTTTTACTGTAGGAAATGTGCCCAAGTCGTGATCAGGTTAGAAATTACTTGGCTTCTTTATGTGCTAGATATTGAGCTGTGTATTAATCACATCCATTCCAGTTCCTGTTATCCAGGTGCAAGGGATCATCACTAATACCTGAAGGGTCTGTGGGACACCAAAGGTTATGCCTCTGTGGAATCTGTAATTTCTCATTGCAAATATCTCTGAATTGGGGAAGTGGCATGGAGTCCCCCCATGTGGATAAACAGGCGGTGCTGGTTCCCAGAAAAGTGAACCGGTCAGCAGAGATAAATCAACTCTAAAACACAACAGTCCAAACACTAAGGCAGGATGAAGTGGTCTGTGTACCGTGCAAGGAGGTTAAAAGTATGCATATCATGTGCTGTGACTGATGGTTACTGAATGGGAAGATTCTTTCTTATTAACTTTTTTTGGAATGAATACTCTCTGTGTTGTCATTGGTTGCATTTGCAAGAAGCTTTTGTTCACAGATATTTATTCTCAGCCCTGTACTTCTTGTGTGAGTAGTCTTCCTCAAATGTGATCCTAGCTTTATGCAATGATTAAGAGTTTTTTCAGGCTGCTTGGCTTGCTAGTAGTTCTTGACAGTCACATTTCAGCTTTCTGTACGTGCACATGTTCATCTCATGACTTCTAGTAACAACATCCCCTGATAGCCTTCAGGTCTGCTGAGCTTCCCCAGGCTGCTAGGGCATTTTGTCAAGAGCGAAGACTCACAGTCTTCAAAAGAAAGATTTCCAGGGGAAAGATTTCTAACCCCTGTGGAAGCACTTTCTACTTGTCAATGTCTTTCATGACCCTCCCAGCTCTGAGAGGTGGTGATGATCTCCCCCTTGTTATCCAAGATTAGCAAGAAGGGAAGTGGTCTCTTGAGATTGCACTCCAGTGCCATTGGAGATGCCTCCAAATGTGAGCCTGCATCTTCTCTCTCACTGACAATGTTGTCTCACACATTTTGGGGTTGAGAGAACCACAAGTCAAGGCAGAAGCCTTTCCCACCAGCATCAAAGAAGCAGAACTCATACACAAAATTCTAGCAAGCTCCTTTGCTACTTTAAAAGCAAGTAACAACACATTTGAAAAGCAAAATTGACCAACTTAATATAAATCCCATAAATCTTGTTTACTTTGCTTGCATGATTAGAGTTGCTATGTTAGCAGGAAGAAGATGAGCAGCATGTAGCAGTATTCACATCCCTCTGCACTTGAATTTTCTGTAAATATAAATTTTTCCCTGAAAAATGTAAAGCTTTTTTAAAAAGAATTCTTTTTTCTTCCACATAAAAACAACAACAACAACAACAACAACAACAAAACCCAAAACANAAAGAAAAGAAAAGAAAAGAAAAGAAAAACTACAGATGATAGGTTGGTAATAGTGACCAGCAAGGAATAGTTACCTCTTTAACACAGTTCAGAGATACAGAAAGATCTGTCACATCTGTGTCACTGGCATACAGAAAGGAGCAGGCTGTGGACATGTGCATTTGGTTGTCAGACCACTGCAGGAGTGATGCTGCTGGTACTTGGGGCCTTCAAACAAGTTGTTTTTCAACATGCTTTTGAGTCCTTAATTGTACTCAGCCACATTTGATCTGCACCTCGAGAAATTGTATTAATGTACCTTCTACCCTTTCTCTCTAGGGCCTGGCCCTTAACGCTGAGATTTGTAGCATGCAATTTGTCCCAGCCTCAGTCTTTCTGTGGTCTTCAAAAACTGGGAAGGAAACCCCTTTTTAAATTTTGTTGCCATTAAGATCCCTGATCTTGTTCAGGACTCCAGACATTGTTGGCTCAAGGATGTGGAGCTATGTCCGGCTCGGATACATTGTTGGAGGTGAAACAGTGGCTACAGATATCATTTGCTCAGGGTACTGTGTCAGTGCTACTCTGGCTTCCCTCTTTCCAGCCAGATTTGCAGAAGCAACAGGAAAGATAGCAAAGCAAGGTAAACAGGACTGGGTTATTTTTGTTACACTCAGTTTCCTTGCAGCTGGTCAAAGTACTCAGTGCCTTCCAAATCTGACCAGATAGAAATGCAAGTGAAAACTGAACTTGAAGTAAGCACCAGACAAGCCTGGAGCAATGTCTTGTGTTTGATGCCCTTTGTCCTGCCCTGCTTCATCAGCAAGAGTGAGCAGACTTTTGTGCACACTCAAACCACAAGATGTAAGTGCAAAGCCAGAAGATCTCACCTATTTTTCACGTCTCCCAAACCCCAGGGCAGGACTCCAAGGAGGACATTATGCAGGACAATGGGGTCACGCCAGGCAGGAAGCCCCAGTACAGCAGGGACTTGTAGCCACCACTGGGTGGCTGCAGAGCAGGAAGACCAAAGGGCAAAGAGTTGCTGAGCTGAGCTGAGCTGACCCTTCAGCCCTGGGCAGTCCTCAGGGCTCCTGGCCCCTCTCCCTGCCATGGTGTTGTGCCATGTCTGTACCTGTGCTGTTTACCTCCCAGAGAGCTCCTAGGCCAGGGGACAGCAAACTTCCCAGCCCCTGCAAGCTCAGCCTCTGCAAGGAGCAGGGAGCTGGTCGGATTTAAGGAGCTATTACTGGTACCAGCAAGCACACTGCAGTGGCCGCTTCCTGCATACTTACTCTGCATCTGCTCATGAAAAATACCACCTAGACTAGACTTGGGCCATGAACTTTGCCTGGTGCTCTTAGACTGGCATTTGTTTCTTTTTATTAGATACAGTTTTCCAAAGGGGCAGATAATTGCTGTTCCATCTTGAAATTAAAACAAACTAAAAAGACACCATCAACTTTCTTGTCATGTATCATTTTCTTGCATGATTTAGAATTTGTTTCCTCTCTTCTCTCCAAATGTGGGGTAGGAACCCAACACAGCATCTGGGAAGCTCTGTAGGCTGAGATGGATCATCAGCTCAGGTGTTACAGGAGCTAGAAAGGAGAGATGGCTGCCCCCATGTCATCCATCGTGAGAAAAAAAATGCCCAAAGCAAAGTGTATTTAAGGTTATCATCTCCCAGATAGCCCTTTACTCACAATATCAGGATATGTTGTTAGCTATAGAGCAGGGCTTTGGGCTTGTGTTTATTATGAGAAACCAAAGGCATGCTTACCATTTTCTATAACAGCAGTGGAGTTTAAATTAATGATTATAATAATAACTACAGAGTGTGTTTCTGAGGTTTTACTACATGTAAACACAATCATAAGTGTAATCAATGTCAATGACTTCCATTTAATTCTCAGACAAAGTTTTCTTTTAAATACCACACCAGATTTGACACGGTCAATGATAAATGGAATGCAATTAGTTCTACTATTTGCTTTGATGATATGCTAAATTATTTCTTACAACAGACCATTTATTATCCAAAGCTAATGGTTACATTTGTGCATTTAACAAGTCTAATGTATCTTAAACCATGGCAAACTGATAAGTTTCAAAATTAGATACTAAAGGCTAGAAATAAGTATTCCATGAATGAGTTTCATCTAATAAATCCTTGTCAATGCTCAAGTCATAGGATCCTAAATTGAAAGGGTTTTGTATATATTTCACATAATTGCATAAATAAAAAATAATTATGCTGCCTCTTAGTGATTTACAGTTAGTTAATGGATATTTAATCTTAAGGAAAATGTTAAAATTTAAATCTTGTTATGGCATTTTTAACATAATGCATCTTCTAATTGTTAACAAGACAATTATTATGTTTTTTCCCTCCAGAAATTTATTACTTTACCAAGATAATTGAAAAATTAACAAAGAGAGTGTAGTACTTCAGAAGACAAAAGTAATTTCCTAATTTTTCACTTTGTGTTGGTTTTGCATGGCCTGTTTTTTGGTAGAATAGGGGCCACAGAGGTGGCTTCTGTGAGAAGATTCTGGAAGCTTCCACCATATCCAGCAGAGCCAATCCCTGATGGCTCTGAAGATGGACATGCTTCTGGCCAAGGCTGGGCCAATTAGAAATGATGGTAATGCCTCTGTGATAACAGATTTAAGAAGAAATCAAAACAAAGGTGCAAGGCGCAGTTCTAATTCCAGCCAGAGAGGAGGAGGAGATGATGAGAACATATGGGGGAAACCATATGGCAACACCAAGGTCAGTGGAGAAGGAGGGCAGGAGGTGCTCCAGGCACTGGAGCTGAGATTCCTCTGCAGGCTGTGGTGGGACCATGGTGAAGTAGCTGTGCCCCTGCAGCCCATGGATCCATGAGGGACGCAGAGATCCACAGCCCGTGGGGCAAGTGCCCATGCCAGAGCAGGTGGATGCCTGGAGGAGGCTGTGGGAGACCCAAATAGAGACAGAGGGCACTGCTTCCATGCTGGACCATCCTGTCCTTGGAGGACTGCACCCTATGGAAGAGTGACTGATGCCATAGAAATTTTGGGAGGACGTTGTGCCCATGGGAGGGACTCCTGTTGCAGCAGTTTTGGGAGGACTGCTGCTCATAAGCGTGGATCCATGTTGGAGAGGTTAATGGAGAACTGTCTCCTGTGGAAAGGTACCACACGGTCTCACAGGGGAACAGCTTCTCTCCCTGAGGGGCAAAAGAAAACCTCAGGTGATGAACTGATCAAAACCCCCAGGCCCACTCTCCCTGCTCTGTCATTGGGAAGGAGGGGAGGTGTTGGGGGAAGAAAAGGTGTTTTTAAGGGTGTATTTTACTTGTCATTATCCTCCTCTGATTTTGCTAGTAATAAACTCACTCTGTATCTCTAGACTGAGCCTGTTTTGCTCTTGGAGTGTTTTCTCCCAGTCCCAACTTGTCTCAACTCATGAACCCTCTGTTAAATTTTCCTCTCCTCTGTCCATCTGTAGCAGGGGAGGATGCCTGCTTTTGTGGGTGACTGACATATGGCCAGTGTCAAACCACAACACATTTATGTTCAAATTTCCTCCAATCATCAAAAGGCAGGTCTGTCCCATCTTGATTTATTTTATTCAAAGTTTCAAAATAATGCTGGCAGCAAATTTTGGTTGTTGTTAGAGAAAATTCTTTCATAACATGAGGGTTACAGAAATAGGCAATTAATTCATCCTTCTGTGGTAACATTAATAACAGCAAGCCAGGCCTACACCAGGTTGATCTGCTCCATTCACCCTGCACACACTTGCCTGCCCCCTCCCAAACACCTTCTGCACTCCCTGTTCTTCCTCCCTTCCTTCCACCCACACCTGCAGCCCCTCCAGGCACATCTGTAAATCTTACACTCTTCTGCCATTTCCCTAACGTTCTTCTTTCTATTTATCTAATTTCTCAGAGACTTTTTTCTCACTCTAGTGCCTTCTCCCATTTTCTGAGCTCCATATCTTCTTGCTCTTTGTGTGCAGGGCTTATTCTTCTCAACAGTTCAATCCCCCTGAAGATGATAGGGAGAGTTGACACTATGGATGAAGAGAAACTTAGAAAATATACCAGTGTTTCATGATGAATACTTAAAAACATCATAAATATCATACTGGTCTCAGTAAAATCTTAAAAAATTAGCAACCATAGATTGCCTGCACATTCTGCCAAGGACTATGTAGAAATGAAAAGGGCATCTTAGCATTTTTCCATAGGAGAAAAAGAATTCAAATGATCCTTCCAATATTGCTGTCCATACATTGTCTTCATAAATGTGTTCATTTGGAATAAAAACAGCTGCAACAGGGAGATTTGACTTGGGAAATTCCACTTGTGGAAGGACCACAGCTAATACACTGCTGTGTTTGGTAGCCTTTCTTTTAAGGCTCTGCCTCATTATTTTCTTTGTAAACTGTCTGATCTCTAAATTCTGATCAGAAGTATCTTCCCATCATCCAGATGACATCCTGTCTCCTGCCAGCATTTTGGCTGGGATAACATTTCCCTCGAGGATCTCTGTCTAGATAAAAGAGACCTCCACAAATTCTGCATGACTGGCCTAGGGCTGCCTGGAGCTGCAAGCTCTGCTTAACTGTGCCCCTACACTCCGTAGTATGTATTCATCGCACTTATCTTAGCAAGATTCATAAAGATTTCTGACAGATGATACATACCTTCTAAACTTTGGTTTCCCAACACAAAAATCAGAAAGTGGCAGAGGACTGCTTCTTTTTCAGTTCGAGGAAAGCTGCAGACACCAACACTAGCAGTCTATCATTGCAGCAAAGGCAGTCCATCATACTTGCTATACCTTCCACTCAGCTCCAGTTAGATACAGCTCTGTGATTTTAGCACTACAAAGTCTCTGCATTTCTCCAGGGTAGAACTCATCTTTTTCTAGGGAGTCAAGTTAAAAAGGCCCACCTGCAGAAGATTTTGTCTTCAGCTTTTTCTTCCAAGTGAAAAAGGATTTACTTAGCAGAATCCTCTTCTTTTGGGGGGCAGGCATTGGGTAAAACCCATTGTGCTCATCATTTTTTTTCAGCAGCTGAGTGGCTGCTTGCACCGAGAAGAAGTATCAGCAGGAGCTCAGTGATCATCTGCTCTGTTTAGCCAAAGAGCACTGGCTTGGACCAGCCTCAGCATACAGTGTCTTCTCCCTGACCAGTCCTTGGCAGGTTACTGTGGGCAAGGGGTATTAGGAGACATGGAGGGAACCTGGAGCTGTGGAGGAGGAGGGAGACAAGGATGGGATGAGGTGAGATAGGATTTCTGCACAAATTGTGGTAAGCAGACACGGTTACTGCTGCTGTCCATGGGGAATATTGTCTCCTCCTACCACACCTTAGATGAGCTTCTATGGGACAATGACACCACAAAGGCATGCAGTTCATGTACCATTATCATTCTCCAGAGCCTCATAGGGGAGATCTAAATCATGCGTTCACATGGCATGCTTAACGACCCCATGAGTGAAGTATTAAATAAAGGTAATAATAAATAGCTGCAGTGAAATCCCTCAGGACACTGATGAGAAAACAGGCAGCTCTGCTTCCTGCAAGACAGGCGCCGATTTCCTCCGATGGCAGTACCAAGCTGTCACTGCGGCTGCTTGCTTTAGCAGGAGATGCCAGCTGCATGATGCCATTAGCATTCCTCATCAGCCACGGCTTATGTCTCTCTGTGCACAGTGTTGGGAAACCAGGTCATTCTCTTGGCTCATCCTCCTCTGATAACTCCTCTTTTCTTTCACTGCCGGGAAGCCGAGGATGGTGTAATTAGTTTTCACTAATGTTCAGCTCTATGTGGAACTGCTTTTGTGCCAAGCCAAAAATGAAGTTTTCACATAGTTTGCATGCCCTAAGAGGAGGAAAACTGGAGACAAATTTGGGAGGCACCTATTTTCCTTATGTTATAATGATTCAGCTGATATTTTTCAAAATACCACAGAGAATACAAATGACATGTTAAACTCCCAGTACTCACCGAACAGAGAATAAATGAATGTGATTCCAATAAAAATAGAAAGTTAAATATTTACCCGTGCCAGATAACAACTGGTACTGCAAGGCTGTCATAATAAGCAACCTGAAATCATGCCCTTAAGTGGTATTTAACTGCTTGGGATTTGCAGGCAGATCAGAGACTTGATATTCCAAAGAAGCTGCAGGGGAAGATAAAAATGAAAAATTCAACCCAAACTCCAGATAAGAAGTTCAGGTTTTCTTAATAATAATAATAATAATAATAATAATAATAATAATAATAATAATAATAATAATACAGTGGAAGTCATGACTTCTAAATCTGTGAGGAATAAATTTTGAGAGGCTTGTATAGGGCATGATACAGGGAGATAAAGCAACAAACTTTATTAAAGAGTGATTTTGGGCTGTGGATATAAACACAAATGCCCACAACGAATTATCTGGTTGGTACAGTGAGGCTTGTATATTGGTAGAGTAACTGTATCATTAATTAAAGCTGCATTAATGTGCTTGACTGATGCTCTGAAACTGTCACTGTAATGGCAGTCACAGCACCAACTGAAGCAACTAAGCTGTGAGACAAGGAGCTACTAGTTACAGAGGCTCCTTGTCAGGAATATGCTTGAAATTTGATTTGTTGGTACACTATTAAAAATAACATGATTTAAGTAATAATACACCAGTGTTTTGTATCCACTGCAGTAATGGCAAAATCAACCAAATTATAAACAGTATTTTAAGAGATAAAATATGAAGCAGAAAGTGCATTAACAGTCATTCATATTCTCTCATCACCAGGGGAGCTCTTTGGAGAGAAGCACACCGAGTTTCAAGCTACTGAATTGAATTTTGGGAGGTTGAGAAAGATCAAAGTCACCCTTAAATTACAGTTGGATGTGATGACGCTAGAAACATTTAAATATCCCTTTTTTAATGATTTAAGTTAAGAAGTCCTAAACATGGCACTGTTTAGACAGCTGTCCATACCTCTGAAAACACAGATCTGTTCCTTCAGTTAGGTGAGAGTTACAGCTCACTGGGAGAAAAATATCAGCCAGAAAAGTTTGCAAACAGATTTAGTGGGAATGCTTGTGCTCCTAAAACAAGAGGAACATTTTTTTTTTAAAACATCATACTCAAGCATAGGTGATCCTGGTTGCTCAAATGCAGCAGAGTAATTTCATGGAAGCTTCAGACACATCAGCATAATTAAAATAGGATTTGGCCCAGAAGGCCAAACTTGTCATAACAACTCCAGATATAACAGAAGCCCAAAGTCAAACTATACTTCAGATATGTGTGTTAGTTACAGATATATTTGTCTTATTTTTCAGCATCATCTCTTGCAAGCCATCAGGTTTCAAATAAATCCCGAAGAAATAACTTACTTTGGTAAGTTCAGTGACCAATTACCTGTTTCCTGAAATGGTTAATTTAATAAAAGCTATTTCAGTGTTATCCACAATCAATACCAATGTGATAATGAATAACATCTCAATCCTCTGTGTTGTGTGAAAACAGTACTTTGGTTCACAATAGGGTAATCACAATTTCATACACATACAAAACCAATACTAAGGACTTAATGGCTACAATGATGCACAAAGAATTAATTCAAAAAACCCCTGGACAGGAATCCTTCCTTGATTTTTTTTCCAGTTTTCAGCCTGGAATGTCTATTGTGCTTAAAATGTAATTTGCAATGATGAGCATTTTACCATGACTGAGCTTTTCTTATGCATTGCAAAAAGTGAGCTAAAGGAGCTTCTCTGACACTCTTAGGCCCAGATTCTTGTAGTCTACATGCTTTGGTGATATTTAGACTATGGAAACATAGACAGTATAAGGGATGGGTCTTTTGTAGTGCAGCTACTGAGCTGATAGGAAGAAACCTAAACCTTGCAGTTGCCTCCTCCCATAAATCAAAACAGTGTCTCTTTCATCACTGGAGATGCAGAGTTAAGTACCCTCCAGTTAGATTTTTCAGTAAAGAGAATCATTCTGCTTTAGAAATTAACTCTGCAA
Source organism: Aegithalos caudatus (assembly GCA_013389925.1). Taxonomy (NCBI): domain Eukaryota; kingdom Metazoa; phylum Chordata; class Aves; order Passeriformes; family Aegithalidae; genus Aegithalos; species Aegithalos caudatus. The sequence goes on along the minus strand of WEIU01016066.1, from coordinate 66,441 downwards.
ATAAAAAGGTACAAGCAGCCACCATTTTTTTTCTGTTTTAATACATAACTTCAGGGGAGTGGGAGGAGAGAAAAATGAGATTTCCAGATTCACAATATATTAGAATTAATACCCTTCTAAAAACATTGCATAAGATAGTGTAATAGTTCTGGTTTGATTCACTTACAACTTAGTATTTTCTTTACAGATGGCAGGACATCTCTTCCTACTGCCAGCCCTCGGCCAGCTGCTACCCCTGGCACTTTGTGCTCATGCAGCAAACAGCAGCTCACATCCAGGCTCTAGCAGGCACTGATCAGTTACTAACGCTTTCAGCTGAGTAGAGACTTCCATGGCATGATAAAGTGATAATAGCAGGGGAGGCAGATTGTAAAAGTCACAGTAACACACTGAAGGATAGCTTGAGTTTGCATATTAGCCTCTTTGTTTGTCCTTCTCCAACAGATGATATTTCTATTGCATAGTAAGTGAGCAACATTATTAGGGAGTTTTTTGAGTTTAATGAAAAGATAAGAAAAAAAGACTAAGTCCTCTTCTATTCTTATTTCTTGCAGCCAGTGATCTCAAAACTTTTCACCAAACAGTTGTGCTAATATTCTTGTAGTCACATATCAAGAAGTGGGAAAAGTAGAAAACACTAGAAAATTAGAATCACACAGTATTGGAGAGACTCAGGAAGATCATTAAATCCAACTCCTGCCAAAGGGCAGACTAAAAGGTAAACCATATACCTAAAAGCATTGTACAAAGTCGTCTTGCCCACTGTCAGGCCTGGGGCCATGACCACATCTCTGGGGACCTCACTGCAGTACAGATCTCTGAGCATTCAGCCCAAAAGCCAGCAGAGACCTTTTGTTGACAGCTCTGCCATAGAGAGTGCAAATCTTAGCTGTGGTTGTGCAATTGTGTTGCAAGGGTATGAGAGGATAGTAATTAGCTGTGTAGAAAAAGAAGGTCTGTGGGACTGAGTTTAGGCCTCAGGCTCTGAACAAGAGCCAACATGGTGGAGCTGCTCAAGAAGACTGCTTAGAAGCTGGTGGAGACACTACCATGGTAACGCCTGCACTTGTTGGATCTGGTTCAGAAGGTTTGGCTCTGGCACCCATGGCCCATTAATGTTTTTGCAGTGTAATATATTATAAATGAAAAGCAGTTCTGGGGGGGGTTCCTTTGTGCTGCCAGTTGCTGAGAAGTTTCTTTTCACAGTTTCATCCCTGCTAGCGTGTTTAGTAGGAAGAATGATTTCTAGACCACTCATGTCCCACAACAATGTTACTGAAAGAGTCTGTGATTGTGTTTAGTATCCTAAAAATGTAGCTCTAACAGCAAGATCTGTCTACCTTTGTGTGCTTTTTCATTAAGAGAATATTTTATATGCAGATCAACTTCATTTGCCTCTGGCTTATTGCAGTTACACATCTAAAGCATCACAGCCCTGAATGTCATCCATGAGTTATAGTGTCCTACCCAGTACCACAGTGCATACACATCACTAACCTCATAGATGTAGTCAAGCTGAGAAGGAAAATTCATGTTCCTTCTTTTTAATAAAACAAATTTATTAGGTCACTTCTCCCTGCCTGAAGACATATTAAAAATAAGAAAAATACCTGATGAAAATATTCTGAAAAAGGTCAGAGCAACAAATGAGCCAGTAAAATGCCTGGCTCTTTGAGCAGCAATACCACTGAGCAAAGAACTCTCTTCTCTCTGTGTATCATAAATCCTGTCTTCAGTTCTTAAAGTGTTCACAAATAATCTTCCAAAGTAGAACATAAAAACAATTCCTGCATATCTGTGTTACAGGGATAAGGGCTTCCTACAGGAGCAAGCCTCACTTCACCATCATCACATATTAGCATAATCTCCTACACTTCATGGTACTAAATAACTGGTACTAAAAACAAGATTTAATTACTGAAAAAAAATTACTAAAATTATTGAAATTATTTTTAAATGTTACCCCAAAATACTTACATGACATTTAAATATAGTCCTAAAACACACGTGGCTAGTACAAACTGTATTTGCATTTTCCGTATTTGTGTGCTTTTAGGAGTAAAAGGATTTAGACCAGCAGTTAAATGATCCTTTAAGGATGATGTAGTCCTTATCAAGCAACTATTCACAAATTGCTACAGACTTTTCCAGTGCAATTCAGGCCCCTTCAAAGTTCCTCAAAGTCTTTCTAATGTTCAGTGATATGATAATCAGGGGTACACAGGCATGGAAACGTCACTGACGCTGCTCGTCTTGCAGAAACCCTGTGACACCTTTGGTTAGGGTGTGTTATAGCACAGATGGTTTCAATATTTCCTTTTATCTCTTCGACACCAGCATGTCTAAGCAAACACTTCTGGGTGTTGGGGAACATGACATACAGAGCAGGACTGATGCTGTGTATGCTCTTGCAAGCCCCAAACGGCCAGGGAGCTGGAGCCTCCTCTGCCCTCCTCTGGCCTCCTACGCTGCACTGAAGCTTACTACAGCTTTCCATCTTAGCTGGGTTCAAAGAAAGGCCAAACTGAATCCCAAACCAAACAAACAAGCCTTAAGTGCCCCTACAAGCTTATCAGCATTGCTAAAGCTTTTCTTTAATTTCTTGTTTGCTTGTTTGTGCGAAGAAACCTGAAGTCACTTAACAGGCTTGGCATTGTGTGTAACTCCCTGCATCAGCAACTAGGTCAACCAGCAGGGTAAAGCACGGTACAAGTGAGAGGCTCCCTCAGCTCAGCCGATGCCTGCTGATTATATTTTGGGAATTAGCTAGGTAGAAGAGAATGTCCTCCCAGGCATGTGCTACCCTGAAATTTTAGTCCATTTGCACCAGTCATTTGAAACCTCTTCTTGGCCCCAGCTGAAAGGAGTGCTAAACCCACGGCAGCTAAAGCAAGACTAAAAACAGTAGAAAGTTCAGGGTGCTTGTCTTCTTCTTTGCTCTTTTCAGCACTTGTAACTACCCAGTAATTAGTCGCAGCACTCAACACTATATAGGGCTTGTGCTGTGTTCAGAGAGTATCAGCTTTCCCAAGTGATGCAGATAACTCTTGGGTAAGATAAAAGTGAGAGGATAAAGACACAGGATATTTTTACCTGGACTATTTTTATTTACCATATGAACATAACTCCTCTCAGTGCCTTAGGCAAAGACAAATAAAACTTAAAAGATGACAGCTACCCTTACGTCTAGGCAGGCAGAACTCCCCATCCTGCCAAAGCGTGGGTTTGCTTGCTTCATCTCTAGTGGAGCTGCCTCTGTTGTAGTGCCATCAGTTTGGAAACACTGCTGCAAGAACATATTTTTGGCTTTCACTCAGAAACTCCTGCCAGCCCTCCACAGAGCCTGGGAGACCTCTTAAGCTGTAAGCTTGCCTTTAAGGGAAAAGTCTTCACAGAGTAAATGATTTCTACATTGCTCTTGTAGCTCAAATGTTCAGATAATCTGTAAATTAAAAAAAAAAAACAAACAAACAAAGCCAACAAAACCAAAATCAAACAACAAACAAATAAAACTGACAGAGTTCCACCTGGGACATACTATTGCTCTAAAAGCTAAGGAATTATATCAACATTACCTCCAAACTCACCCATATAACAAAATTCTCGAATCAGAACACCAAAGCATTTGTGACTGCACAGCAAATGCAGACATGAAAAATGGAGGGACATTTCTATCCTACCTTCTCCTTTTTTATCTCTTTAATCTTCTATATTATCAGAATTTGTGAAATCACAGCCAAGTTATTTACCTACAACCTTCTCTGCCCTTTCCTTTGCACTGTGCCCAGCCATGCTTATGCACACAGTGGCAGCACTTTGCCCTATTTCAGGAACAATAGAGTCAGAGAAGCTTAAAGGAGGCTTTGGGGGAGGTCATCAACAACCTTCCAGAGAGGCTGCTTGCACAAGGGTAGCAGTGGAGCTTGCCAGGGGCCATGGTTGTCCTGCCCAGATGGTATTGCTGTGCATTGCACCTGGCTCAGCACATCTGCCCTGCTTGTTGAGGTATAGTGGGAAAGGATCTGAGCTGTGGGGAGTAAGCTGCCACCTTCATAACATGCTGTCTGTGTGCAGTAGAAGTAATCTGGAAAACATTTTAAAAAGTCCTCCAAGTGCAGAGAAGGGGTAGCCACACAAAAAGTTTGTGCAAAATAATACTGACCTTCAATTTCACATTCCAACTTCCTTAACAACAGCTTATTTCCAGGGTGGATAAGCCTGAAGATGGAAATGTCTGTTTAAGCACAGAAACCTGAGCAATAGAAATGCATCAAGTAATGACAATACAGAATACGTGTAGTGTGGATTTCTATTCTCTCTCCTGATGCAAGGAGGAATGGAGAGTTGAAGAAATCAAAATGTAACCCATTTAGGAGTGATGTGAAGTTAGGTTCTCTCTCATGAGGGACAGTTCAACTGTGGGACTCCCAGCTGATATATATTACCAATGGCTAGAACTCTGTAGGAGTTGGTAAGGGTATGAACACTAACATTGGTGTTCAGAGTTGCAAAACACTGAAATTTTGAAATCAGTCATGGTTTACCCTCATCCTCAGCTAAACATGATTAGGACATTTCTTTCCCCTTCCTCTGCTGAATACTGTCAGGGAAAGGATATAATATTGAGTCATGTGGCTAATCCAGCAAAACAGCTGGTGTGACATACACATGAATGTTGCATTAAAACCAGCGTGACTTTGTATATAGTTAGAGGCCTTGGTGGCAGTGTCTTTCCTTATAAGGAGTACCTCACCCATTTGTGTATTCTATGTCTTGTATAAATTCATTAAGAACTTGAATGTGAAAATGACAAAAACATAAAGTCTAGCAAAATTAACTACCTAGTGACTGTATGGGAGGTGGAGGCTCCCAGGAGTCTGTGTTTGCTGCCCTTAAAATTCAGATACATGTGGTAGATTACAAGTATGTTATGGCCTTGGACATATGCTCGTGCACAACCATAATTAGTCCTGCACACTTCCTTTCCACAAAGGAGCACTACAAAGAAATCTATTAAAATATATAACTCTGTAAAAATAGCCTACTTTGAGTACTTAGAAGTAAAATTTAAAATATAATCACACTAGCAAAAATATCCAGCAGTCTGTGCACATCTCCGACTCAGCAAAGGACATATCAAGTATTAGATTTCCAATACCCTGGGTTCTCTGCAAGCATCAGCTCTTATCAGTTGTCACGGTCTGGAGTAATCCATCAGACTGGCTGTGTGCCACTAAGACCAATGGGATGTGCAAGCTACCAAGGCAAAAGGTCTCTCTGCAAATGTAGTGAGACAGAAGTGGTGTTACAACAATTGCACCAGGGCGTGGAAGAGCCTACAATATTACATTGGTTTCTGCCCAATTGCTGCATGTTCATTACAAGAAAAAATCATGGGCTGTGTAGAAAAACTCAAAGGTGGGGAATTTTAGCAGCATCAAAAAGGAGCAAATATAAATAGAATGTAATCATAAGGGTTTTTTTAATTACTTATTTTGTAGTTTTTGTAGCTGACATGCTGCAGACTGTACCTTATTATCACTATTTTGGTACAGAGCAATGAAGCACAGAAATGGCACCTACTCTTTCTGCTGGCCAGCCCTTGCTCAGCTGTGTATCCTTCACACAGACATGAGATCTACTTCACCATGGAGACACAAATGGAATCAGAGGATCACAGGATAATTTGGGTTAGAAGGGACTTCAATGATCATCTAGTTCTAACCCCATGCCATAGGCAGAGAAACCTTTCACTCAGCAGGTTGTTCAAAGCCCCATCCAGCCTAGTATTGAACAGTTTCAGGAAGAGGGCATCCACAACTTCTCTGGACAACCTGCTCCATCCTGCAGTGCTGTGCTGCGGCAGCTTATCTGGGCATGCATTATAGGCACATACAGGCTTTCACAATGCCCTCTTTCCTCATGACCATAGCATATAATAGCTCCTACCAAGCTACTGTACACTTGTAATTCCAGGTATTAGCAGGTAATGACTCCTCAAAACCCAGTGAGGCAACTAGAAGATCAGATCAGAATAAACTCCTGCTCACAGTAGCCTGGAAACTCGTGAGCCTCTGGGCCAAAAGATCCCAGGAGTTGTTATTAAAGAAGAGGGGTGAGAGAAACTCAAGAGCTACCTCCAAATCAGGGCTACCACATCACAGCAATCATAGTGGTCCCTCACTTGCAGGACAGCATTGCCCTGGAGGGCTCATGGAGGGGAGGAGCAGATCAGTGTGCAACACATCAGGAAGAATGGGCATATAGGAAAAAGACACTGAGAAGAAGTAAAGCACATGAGAGTGAAGAAGTCAAGACCAATTAACTTGCTCAAAGAAGAAGTAAAACATGCAAAACACCCTTAAAGAAAGAAAAAAGAGTAGTTACTATTCCAATAATAGTTATAAACCAAAGCAGTTGCTTAGCATAGGGATCTTATTCAGTTGCACAGGAAGGGAAGTGATCCACCAAGCACTTCTGTGAGCAGTGTGTGCTCTGCATTGCCAGAAGCATTATCTGCCAAAATGTCTTTTTATATATATATATATATATATAAAAGGTGAAGAAATAAGGTTTGCCATGAATTACTGTCCAGCTAGATGACCTGCCCCTCTGTCATAGCCAGAGAAGGCCATTTCTTTCCCATTGGCAATTGGAAATGCCCTTCTTAAATACATTTTTACCTGAAACACAGGTAAAATACAGGATGTAGACAGTTGATTTCAAATATAATGATCCCAAGTTGAAATGCACCATTTCTGTCCTTTTTGAAGCTCTTCTGTGCTCATTTTCATTACTGCAAAGTTCAGCCTTTCAGATTGCCTTTGCATGGTAAGAATCAGCAGTCCTATTAGTAGAGGTGCATTCTCAAATACAAATCTAGATTTCTGCTGTTGATGAGAAAAGACAGCCTGGAGAAGGCAGCAATTCCTACAGTGGGGACATTCTGACCATGTACTACGGGCTCAAAGCCTGGGTTCAAATTTCACTCAAACACTTGAATGGGAGCAAGCCAGATCCCTCCCCAATGCTTCATTCTTCTCATTCATAAAATAAACATGTATCAGTGACATATATTTGAGATTTAAAAGTAGTGTTAAGGAGATATTGTTGATGTTGTTATAATGTATTATTATTCACATTTTTACATGTCCTTTCTCACCTGGAATGTGTTCAGCATTACCCTACATGAAATTTGGAACTGCATCTACCAAATTTGGTTGTTTGCCATTCGAGTTGGGCTTTAGGCAAGAAAAGGTGCTTCTGTATCTCACTGCTGTCTCAAATACATATAACAAGTGTCAACAGTTCTTCCAGCTATCCCTTTTGTTCTCAATGCATGCCTTATCTTAAGAAGGTGCTGTTTCACATGGTATTTTCCAAATCCAGGGAATTCAGGCAAGTTCATGTCTATCTTCATTGTTTAATTGAAACACTGTTGATCTCATTATTAATCCACCCAAGCAGAACAAATGTGATTCAAAGGAATTTGACATGGAAGAATCTACTATGTTATTTAGCCCAAGTCCAGAAGAGCCTGTTAAAAAGAGAGAACTTAAATGTTTTTAGCTCCAGAATAAACAAAAGGCAAAAAGATGCAAGGGGTGTAATGGAATTAACTGAAAAATGTTTATTGTGTTTCTGCATTCCAGGCGTCAGACAGAATAAAATGTACTCCTTCTCTGAACTTTGGAATACAGTTGTATAATAGACTCAAAGATAAAATATCCAAAATGTCACTGCTGGTGATTACTTATCATCATAAATACCATAAACTTTGGTACCTTCTGTGAGATAATTTCATTCTGGTAAAGAAATGGGGAATATACTCAAAGATCTAAATTTACCAGCAGGTAAATCACTGCCCTTTTGGCAAATTAAAAATAAACTGCCAGTGGTAAGTGTCACAAAGTCCATGTGGTTGCCTTGGAGGTATGTGTGACAAAACGAGACTTCAGCTCCCAGGAACCTTGAGTGAGTTATTAGCTCTGCTGCACGTCTGTGAAGAGCCAGACATACCATCGTTTATAGACTGAAAAACAAGGACAGAAGATAAGCTGTTCTAACATTGCCCTCTATCAGAAATTTGAAGTAAAGACAAGTTTTACATGATTTATTAATTCTGTATATAGCAGATGTTATTGTTGTAGTTAATAAAGGAAACATATAACATCATATAAACCATAAACATATATGAAGTTTAATTTATGTGATGACAAGACTCAGAGGAAGTCCCACACGGATCAGCTGTACAGCTCAGCGTTCCTGTACCTTCTGGGCCTCTTGCTCACCCACCAGCTCTGTCCTTCAAGCACTGGCACACTTGCAACTACCAAGCAGATTAGGTGAAAGAACTGATACAACTGAAAAATCACTGAGGGGATGGAAAAAGGTTGTTTTCCAGTCACATGGGGCCACTATGTGGTCGTAGATTGCTCATGCTAGGCAAAATGAGAGGTAATGTGGGGCAGAATCAGCAGACAAGAACACAGAAGGGAGATGATGACATTATAAGCTTTAAGATTGCCTTTGCAATCTGATATCAAGCAGTCAATTATCAAAATATGCCCAAAAATATTTTCAAATATAGTGCTGTGATGAGGAAAATATTTGGCCAGGATTATAATCAAAGAATTTAAATGAGAGGAAACTGAGAACTTATGAGTATATAGTGAATTAGTCAAACTGGTTTTTAAAAAATAATTTTAAAGGAAAACTGTCTAGAACAGCTATACAGTAGCAATACAGGGATTTTGCTTTTCTTGTCAAAACTATTGTGATGGTAGTCTGTGTATCTCTTCTTTAGTCAGCAACTTCTGTGTTCCAATGTGTTATCTACAAAGGCACAAGGGACATACATCCTGCTAGGCTGAATGAGTGCTTCTAGAGCTAGGTGCCAAGTTATAACAGTTGGTACTTTACTGTCACTCATATCTTCTTAATCTGTCATAAAATGAAAGTTGCCAACCCATTATTGCTATTACTGATGTGACTATATGGTTTCCATTTTTCAGAATATACAGCCATGCAACTCATTTAAATACTACTCTGTGATAATGAAATTACCTAAATGGAATTCTAATTGAGTGTAAGTTCACAGTGGGGTTCAGGCATTTAACTCCAGTGAAGTGACACCTGGCATCATTCCTGTCCCGAGATCTTATTGGTGGCTTCTCCCACAGCTCCTAAAGCATCCAACTATTCTGCTGACCCCTCTGGACTTTGAGATTTCTTACACTGTACAGATTAGTAACTGCATTGCTTTGCTGTGCACCCTGTGACATTCTGCTGCCTGAGCCCAGCGAGCTGGGCTCTGCTGTAGACACAGGTCTACTGGACAAAGAAGGTACTGCCTGATTTTGGATTATTTGAGAATGGCACTAACAGGAGACCTGGATGCAGCAGGGTGTGGATGGAAGTGCTGTGCAGCCATGGGGTTGAACATGTCCCCAGGTGCTGCACACTGTACAGGGCTACAGCCTTCCCAGCCCCTTCTGATCAATGTAAACCTGGAGTTAGGAGTCCCACAAGAAGCCCCATGAGCTTGTCCCTAAACCATAGCTCTAAATGAGGGGCTCTGAAACACATTACAATATTGGGCTTCCCAGTTCCCCCTTCCATAAATCAGGTGCTCTCCCAAATAACAGGAGAGTGTTTGAGAACTCCATCCTGTTTGGAATGAGGGAGGCAGTGATCAATGCTGTCCATGTGGAGTGTGTGAGTGGGATCACAAGTGCTGTTCGTAACTTCACTCAGCTTGATGTGGAACAAGGGTATGGACATGGATTTCAACTCTGTCAGAGTAAAGCCTGCCCTACAGCTTTTCAGGCATGATGGTTTAAATCTTTCTGCACTTGTCCTGAACATTGTATAGAATAATTAAATGCTCATATGCATAAATACATATAAATGGGGACTTCAGTGTCAATTGTGGTAATTTAGGAATTTAAAAAAACTTTGTAAAAATCAGATTTATTATTTGCCTCAAGTCCTTGAAATGAAGCTGAAAGTCAGGGATGAAGTTTTAAAACAGAAGCAGGTAGGGAAGTGACATTCTGTCTCCAGCACAAAGCTTACCTGAAGAAAAAAAATTTTGCTACAGTTTGTAAACATCTTTTTTTCAAAGACTTACATTTCAGTCTGAAGGCTTGTGTCTCCCAGGCAACATCAGGAAAGATTAAAGTGCATTGTGGTTCGATGGGTATTTTTTATTAAAATTCTTTCAAAAAGCACCTCCAGGAAAAATAAAGATAAATAACAATGCAATATAATTTTTTCTCTGCTTTCTTTGAATAAGTTTGGGAAAACAGTAGTATTTTTCATCTCGTTCTCATATCAGCCAAACTGACGGAAACTGAAGGATGGGATCTTATACTGCAGTTTACCCATGTTACACAGAACATTATGATCTTTCCTAATTGTATTTATTTTTTAGATATTTGAATACTGCACAGCATGATACTGGGAAATAAGTGCAGCAATATTATTCTTTCCTATCTTTTGATCTACAGATATTTTTTAGTTTTAAAATTCTAAGTTTCCAATTTTAGGGCTTTAGCCCTGCAAATTGTATGGAATCGTACTTTTTTACCACCTTTATTACCAGAATAAAAAATGTAATTCCATTGACATATTAATAAAACTGTGAGAAAAAGTATGATAATGTTAAAACTGATGAAAATATTCCCATTGTCTTCAGCATGTCAGTTTGTCAGCTTTTCTTGGTATAATATTGGAGAAGCATAGCCTCTGAGGATACCTAAAAGCAAGGGAAATCTGTACCATCTCTGATCTCTGTTGTAAATGTCATCCACAGATCAAAGAACACACAGCTCTGCAATAATCATTGGAGAAAAACTGGCTACAAATCAAATAAATAAATATAGAATGGGTGAATAATCAGAATTCAAATAAAATCTGTATTTCCCTCAAAAATGACCAGAGATGTCAAGAGCCATCACATTAGAATGAAAAGCTAAAATCTTTTCACCATTCAGTTGCTGAGAGGGAATATGGAATGTCAGTCTCCACTCACAACTGAGAGGGCTCCTGCAGGACAGAGTCCTTGGATGGCTTCTGGCAGCAGCCTGCAATTGGCGTTTTGGCTGAGGCTCCTGCACAGCTGCCGTGGATTCCCTTGCTGGGGACTCCCCATTGCTGCCTGGTGCAGCACACATGCTTGGGGTCAGATAAATCCTCTGGGACCCTCCTAACCCTGGGTAGGGTTACTTTCCTCATCAGGATTTTTAAACAGCAGCAGCTACTTTCCTAACTTACCTCATGTGCTCTAATTTTCACTCTAGAGATCTAAAAGAGCAACCACTTCATGCAGCTGGTGAAAGATCATGTCTAAGGGCAGCCCTGCTCCCATCACTTCTCGCTAACTCCCAGGTAAGCTTTTTCAATCCTAAGTAGTTTTATTTCAAATACGTCTATGCAGCTCAGTGCACTCAAGTCAATCTGTGTTTAGCCTGTGCATAGTAAGAGTATTCAACAAAAATGAGTCATTCATACATTCAAAGCTGAATACGGGCTTACACAGAGATCTGACCCAAAGTAATTTTTAACATATATTTTTATTATAGAATGAAACCTCTGTGCAGTGATTTAAAGAGTTTTTTTTTTTCAAAAATTACAACAGAAAATAATTGACGTCAAAAAGACATATAACCGTCCCCTGCTCCCTGAATGAAATTTCAGCAAATAGGTTTCTCAAGAAATAAAAATAAAGAAATGCAGTGTATACTAGTTTTTTCCAAGCTTCAGAGTCTCCATAAAAAATATCCCTATCAGGCCAGATGGAGTAATGGTACAGGGAAGTATTATTATAAAAATATTACTGAACATATCTGTGTAATCTTCCATATACCCACTCGTATTGTAGCAGCTCTGGTTTTAAATGCTACTATTTACAGATTTCTCCCTTACAGCATTTATAATCATAAAGCATTTATAATGAACCCAGCACATCTGGCTTGGGTTTCTCACCACTAGCTCACTTAACGACCATGTTGCAGCTCACTGTTACTGTGCATTTATTCCATGGGTGCTAACATCCTGGTTGTTTGATTTGTGCTAATCACTTTTTTTTTTTTTTCCTCTCTCTCTACTGAAGAGTTATAGATTGCCCACAGGCTTGCTTTGTACCTCAATGATATCAGTTCACCAAATGGCAAATATCATTATAAAGCCAACTACATTAAGCAGTGGACTTTAAGTAGCAAGTCATAGGCCCTTATTCTCAGAATCCCCTCCTGCAGTTTTACAAGCATGTTGTCATTTTTCAGGTTAGAAATGCTTGCTGTTTGTCTCTTAAGTACTGCTTTTAGAGTATCATTTACTAACCACTATGTTTATTTATAGAGGTTGATGCCAAGTTTCCATCTGATAGCTTGGAGCTATGGATCACTCAAAAAAATCTTATCTTGTTCCAAATATAACACAGATAATGTCTTGCATTTGCTGGTTAGTGTTTGCATGTGGCATATATTGCCACATTTTGAGGAAATGGCTTGCAATAATAATGAGAAAATATTCTATTGTGAAATTTAATAGGATTTTTCATTGAAAACTTAATAATGCATCCATTAGGAAATTATTCTTGCTGCAATTGTTAATTTGGGATTTAAAAATAAGTTTGCCCACTTTTAAAGTAGGCAAGTTTCTGTTTTACCATGTTAGTTTAGAGTAAGTCTTTTTATACTGCTATGAGAAAAGCCTCTCTAACAAAACTGTACCAGAAGGAGCATGTAAGAGCACTTTAAATGGCTGTGGGCAGTTTGGCAGTGGGAACATTTTCAGCAGCCTCTGGTGGTTGAATGACAACATAAGTGGCTGAAGGAAGAGTGATCTGTCACATCAGGGGTTGTTTAACAACTTTCACACTTTGAACTTGACTAACCAGAGTTTGGAGCTTCTGCATCTATAAATACTTAATGGGGAGAAGAGCACAGGACTAGGGGCCTGAAGTTGCTCCCAGAATCACAAAGCTGCATCCTTTGCTGGGTTGGAACTGTGTGAAATCACCTTTCTGATCATATTTGTGCCTTCTCTCTGCTACAGCTCCCCACAAGCCAGCCACAGCTATATAATGGCTCCAACTCTTGTCTATTTGAAAAAAGGAAAACAAAACAAAACCAAAAAACAAAACCAAAACAAAACAAAACAAAAAAACCACCACTGAAGAAAAATAGGAACAAACTATTTGGTTCCCTAAAACCAGCAAACCAAAATAGTTTGCCTTTTGTGTACAGTTTCTGCTTTCTTCAGATAATGTAAATTACAATGCCAGGCAGTTTCACACAACTTAGCTAACAGTAGAGCAATTTACAATCTGCTCTTTTTCTCTCAGCACTTCTACTCTGAGGTAAGAAAAATGGGGTTAGGTGCCAAAATAAAACAGCAACAGTTTCTTCTCAAGTGCATGTTTTTCCGCTGTCACCTGCATTCAAGCCTCCTCCTTTCTCAAGCCCTTCACTGCAGACTGACAGCAGCAAAGCAGTTCAGCACACGTTCCCATAGTTGTGATCCCTGAAGTATACTGTTTTCCAACACCATGTTTTCCAAGAGCTGATCTTTTCCCCTGGACCGGGCACTGGTAAGGCCGCACCTTGAGTGCTGTGTCCAGTTCTGAGCCCCTCAGCTGGGGAAGGACATTGAGGAGCCGGAGCCAGAGAAGGGCACTGGGGCTGGTGCAGGTCCGGAGCACAGGGGCTGTGAGGAGCCGCTGGTGGAGCTGGGGGTGCTCGGCCTGGAGCGAAGGAGGCTCGGCTGTGACCTGATCGCTCTACAGCTCCCTGAGAGGAGGCTGCAGCCTGCTGGGGGTCGGGCTCTTCTCTCAGGTAACAAACATTAGAGTAAGGGGGCATGGCCTCAGACTGTGTCAGGGGAGGTTTAAGTTGGACATCAGGATGAATTTCTTCCCTGGAGCAGTGATTAAACCCTGGAGTGGATTGCCCATGCCCAGGGCGGTGGTGGCGTCAATCCCCAGAGGTGCTTAAGGGTAGACTGGATGGGGCACTCAGCGGCAAAGTCTGATTTACACGGTGGTGTTCAACGTGGCCGACTCGATGATCCTAGAGGTCTTTTCCAGTCTAAATGTTTCCTTAACCCTGTGTTTCTGTAATCTGAGGAAAATCTACTGGCCGCAGCAAGAACAAACATACACGCTTTCAAACCCGACCATCCTTCTCTGCCCTAAGGGCAGAATCGTACAAAGCCTTCTTGATACGAGGCCGCCCTGAGCCATATGTGGTTTTCACACCGACTCGCTAATCGAGCCCAGATTAACCAGGAATGGCGCGGGCACTGAGGCACGCGGTGCCCGTGACGGTGCCCGGACGAGTCCCGGCAGCAGCGCGCTCCCGAAAGCAGCGGAGGCGGGCCTCGAACCCGCGGCC
>WEIU01016066.1:16097-51936 GCA_013389925.1 Aegithalos caudatus | reverse complement strand
GGGCCTCGGGGCCTTCGGGCCAGCGCTCTGCCGCTGCGGGGAGTGTTTACCTCGGGGGGGGTGAATGGACGGCGCGGCCCGGGGAGCCCGAGCAGGCGACTGCCGGGCTGTGGGAACTGACATCTAATCCCTGTGATCCAGGTCAGCGGCTCCGTGGGGAGCGAGGGCAGCGCCCCCCGCTCCCGGTGCCAGCCCCAGGTCGCCTCCGCACCAGCGTGGGGACTCCCCATGGCGCAGTCTCCCCGGCTCCCGCGTTGTGGCCGCTTGTGTTTATGAAACGCGGAGGCCAAGCGCCAGAAGTGATTTCTGAAAGCGAGGTTGAAGAAGTGTCACACTGGGGACGTAGTGCTAAATCGCCTCAGTAAATTGAGGTTTCCCACTGAGCTAAATAAAAGCAAGTGTCCTCTGCCACTTGCCCTGGGGTTGTTTGGGGTTTTTTTTGGGTTTTTTTGTTTGTTTGTTTTTTTAATGCAGTGCAGTAGTTGCGATTTTGTTTTGATATCACTGTGTGTTTTTCTGAGTAGAGCACTGAAAACATTTGTTCATAAGATTTATTTTAGATTGTAGTATACTGCATGGAAGATTTTTCTTTGGAAATCCATTTTCCTAATAACATAGGGATGAAGCAATGTACGTTACAAAAAAGCCCTGGTCATAGAGGTACATGATGTGAACAAGCTACCCATTCTTAGTGCTTATTCTAGGTTTTATTTTGAACACTTGGTATTTTCTGCTGTACCCCTTGGTTCTGTTCTTTATTTGCTTGGCTTTCATTTTACAGTGCGTCTGTATGTGTTTTTTTTCTGACCAGCATTTGTGTCTGTTTTTCAAACCATTCTGTAGCACTTCTCCTTTCTTCACTTCTTGTTTGGTATTTTCCATTGTTCTGATTTCAAGCCCCCTCACGTTAAACCCTTAAAACTCTTTTACCAAGCTTTTTGTTGCCTTGTGTATATTTGATAATACCTCCATTTTACCTGAAATGGGAAATTATCTTCTTTCCCGTGACTATTAGAAATGGAACAGAGCTTCAGGAAAACCAACCACACAGGCAAAAAATGGTGCAGAAGGAAGGGAAGAGGAGTCCAGTGACTTAATGATTCCTGGGAGCTATGCATTTAAATAATTTTAGGCATTTACTTACTTTAAAACACTGTCCTAATCTGAAAAGTGATTGGAAAACATATCTCAAGAGTTGAAGTTAGTTTGGTTTTCTTATTTTTTTCTCTGATGTTTTCAGAAAAAGTTGTTTGTTGTACAGATACTGGAAAATGTATATAGCTGTGAAAATATAATTTGAGTCCTGATTTATCTGGTTTCTTTTCAGTTAGATTCTTTGCTTGTTATCTTTCTGTGAAATTACAGTTGAAAGTTGCTAATGTTGCAAACTCAGCCCACTTTAACATATAGGACAGTCAGTTTAAAAAGATTTTCCAACTGTGTAAATGTGGTTTGGAAGATAGGAAAAAATTAATATGAAACCACATGATACTCCTGGTAAAATCTCTTACAGTGACTGGAACTGCTCTTTAGTAATATGGAATGAGATGTTTTTCTTCAGGCAAAGCTTTGACTGCTGTGCAAATGGCAGATTTTTTTTTCTTCTTTCCCTTGCTTCCCTTCTGCTAGCATCTTGCCTTTATCCTCCAGAATCAACAAACATCAAGATAAAGGCAGAAAAATGACAGAGTTTTGGCTGATTTCTGCTCCTGGGGAAAAAACCTGTCAGCAGACATGGGAGAAGCTACATGCAGCAACTACAAAACATAACAATCTTTCTACTAATTCAAAGTTCAATATTCCAGATTTGAAGGTATGTAAACCCCATGTGGTGTCCTAAGAAGTGTGTTTGTTTTGCATCATCTTTGTTTCTCTAGATTAAAACTTGCAGATGTTTTAGAGAGAACAGCTGACTTCTCTTCATGTTTATGTGTGGATCTAAGAAATAATTCAGATAAGTTATCCTTTTTCCTAAACTTCTAAGTTGTTTACTCTAAGTTTTCAAGATTCAGTAACCTATGTTCTTTCAGCAAATTAAGCAATTTTTTCTGAGGGTGGTAGTCTTGATCTCATACTGGTAGCAGTTACCTGGAGAAGAAAAATAGGAACTTGCGATCTGGTTATTGAGAGTTTCCTTTTACTGTTTTGTTTTGCCTTTTTAAAATTTTTTTTTTCCCTTCTGAATTGTCTGCTGCTTTTCTGTCTGAGATACAGTGAAAAGGCTCAAATTAAAATACAGGAGTTGATCAAACCAGCTACTCTGCCTTTTCTCTGTCTAGAAGTAACATTCTACTATTAGAGCAGTGTTTTATCTCTGGCTGAGCATTCTAGTGCAACTTTCCAATATGTTGTGGAAAATGGAAAAAAACCTGTTTGTACTATTCAGTGAAAAGCAGATAGTAACAAAATCTGAAAGTAGTTAATCTTGGTTTAATACAATCATCAGGATATGGAAATGTTATGAGCCAGTGTATTCATTTAGAAAAGGTCTTTCTTGATGCCTGAATGTTCCTTGAACAAGGATTTGGAGCTCAGTTTAATGTAGTGAAAGCTCATCAAAGCTCATTAAATTGAGGAGAAAAATGCCATCAGTCTTCATCTACAGAGTGGATGAAGTTCAGGTGGCATAATTTTGCTGTTTCTGGTAAGGAATGAGCCCAGGACACAGAGTGCTTCAGTGTGCCTTTCTAAATCTTCCAACTGCCATAACTTGTATTCAGGTTTGGACTGTCCTGAGTTAGGATAGGGACTAGAACAAATGTCTGTCTCCTTTCAGGAGATCCTTGGACATGAGTCAGGCTGACTTTCAAACTGTAGGGTGCCTGCAGCATTCAGAGGAATTATTGCTGAAAACTGGTGGGGCCCATCAGGGTTAGAAACAATTGGGTTTGCTTCTGCTCTGTTTCCTAAAAGGGGAAGAAGCTGAATATACCTTATACACAGCTGGCTTCTGTGGATCTGTTGAAACAGTTTAAGCAGTAAGATCCTTCAATTAAAACTCATTGAAACAGTGGTTCAGTCTCCACTGAACAGAGTCTTATTGCTTAAGGGCTTGCCTGTCCTGAGGTTTATAAGTGACTAGGTAAAATGAGCTTCCTTGTTCTGCTTGTGGCCCACAAGAAGGTGGGGCATGGAAAGTCATTTGGTAGTGAAGTTTAAGTAATTCTGTTGCTTTCTGCTTCAAGGCTAAACAGAAAAGGACTAATGTGAATTTGAGTGGTCAGATGTATAGAAAGAAGATGCTAGGCTACATGTTAAATGTTAATAGTAACTTGCCTAGGCAGAAGATTCATTTGTGCCCTGTAATATTTCAGCAAGAAATGTGTACTTTACATACATGAAATTAGGGAAGAAAGTGTTTTCTGGAGGAGAAGGGATGAAAGAGTGAAAGCTTGTAGACAAGCTAGGTATTTTGTTACCCAAGATGCAAAAAGTCCAGCCTCTCTTGGTCTTACTGCTGCACTACTCTGGTATCGTCAAGGTTTTCAATGTCCGGGTTGCCTCCAGTGCTGCGATTCCTGATCAGTGAAATTTCACATTTAATCCAAAGTAGTGAATTAAATGCTGAAGCAACTGCCTTGTGAAAAACACAGCCAATTCATAATGTAGACATTGTTTTAACACGTTTTGGATGGCTGGGTTGCAGAAATGAAACTGAGTACCAAACTAGTGAGTTAGATCTGATCCTGTGGTGCTTTGAGTATAGGGGGTGGTTATCTAACAAATGAAACACAGTGTGACTTTGCTAAATCAAGATGTCTGAGATCTTAGAGTCCAGCATTTTATGTAGTACTGCAGGGCTACTTGTTGGGAGATGTAGCTTTTACTGATAGCTGTTTTTATCTTTCTATGTTTATATACATCTGCTGATACATTTTGATCTTTGCTTCTAGGTTGGCACACTGGATGTTTTGGTTGGTTTGTCAGATGAGCTGGCTAAACTGGATGCGTTTGTGGAAAGGTAACAGTTTCTTTTTACTGGGATGCAAAGTACTAGAATAATGATGGGATGGTTTGCTGAGTCCTAATAATACACAGGTTATTTTCAGCATTTTTTGTATTACGGTGATCCTCTGCAGTCAGTCAGCAAGCTAAGATTTAGGAAAGCCAAGGTGCTGGTTTTCACAGTATCTGTTCTTGAAAAAAGAAAATTAATCTGAACTTTCTCTGGAATAGTGAAACATTATGCATTGATGAAGGATGGTTCTCTCTGTAGTAAAGCTGTGTGGAACTGGGCCCTGAAGAATTGTTAAGAATTGAGCCTGACAGGTGCAGGAAATGGTGATGAAATGAAGTAAAAGTTTGGTTCTTTTAGCAGGAATACTGTTTACACACTTTGAGAAAGTAACCATGTGATTTCCTAATCCATAGAAATACTTAAACAGTATTAATATTAAAATGCAAAACCTATTCATTTTGAAGAAATTAATGGCCTTTTGAAAGTGATTTTTAGCAAAATTTCATGTAGCCAGAACTCTTGGAGCCATCTTCTGTTTCAAGGAGAGAAATTTTAAGTAGACTTTTTAAATAGGAAAGGAAACTATTTGGTCTGGCACATGTGAATGATACTATACATGGCTTTTCAGTTAGGAAGGTAGGTCTTCAGTGTCAGATTGCATTGTCAAGGTTGCCTTGAGTTTAGTTTGGATTACTGTTGACTTCTGCCTCTCCATCTATTTCTAGAAAGGGGTTAGAATTTTGGAAGTACAAAAGACTTTAAAAAAATTTTGCAGTATAGTGATGTTACACTTGAAGTCAACACCAATGTGAGGGAGCTAGCCTCACCTTGTTGAGAATGGTGAGTAGCAACAATAGAGATTTTAAATAAAGTTGTGGAATACTTCTGAGAAGTTGGTCTCCTTCAGATACTGAGCCCAGCTTGTGCTCTTAGAAAGTCTGGATATAGTGCAGCCATCACCCTTGTTTGATCCTGTCACTTTTGATCCAATCTCAGGCAATTTAAAATCAATTTTATGGATGGTATTTCTCAAATGGCAGGTTTGGGGTTTTGGTTTGTTGTTTTTTTAGTGTATACCTTTATCTTTCATTTTTCAGTGTTGTAAAGAAGGTGGCTCAGTATATGGCTGATGTTCTGGAAGACAGTAAAGATAAAGTTCAGGAGAATCTTCTGGCTAATGGAGGTAAAGTGTTAACCATGATATCCTAATGTATCCTAAAACTGTAGAAGGGAAGGCAATGATCCTGAAACTTACTGAGGTGCAAGGAAGCCAAGTGCAAGGGGCTGCACCTGGGTCAGGGCAGCCCTCAGTGTCAGTACAGGTGGGGGATGAATGGGTCAAGAGCAGCCCTGCTGAGAAGGACTTGGAGGTGCCAGGGTGCATTTTCAGTAAAGAGTTGCTTTTCTCTGAACCAATATTTTATTTTCAAAGCCATTTAATAGAATTTAACAACTTGTATTGATGCAAGAGAGGCTAGTATAAGTGGATAAGGGCTTGCAGTAGTGTCTTTCTTAAGAAGCTTTACAAAACTGTCACTTCAGGTGAGCCACATGGTCATTGCTGTCTTTTTTGCTATCGTCAACTTCCCTTCTCCCACCCATTTTTCACACAGAGCAAAAAGTAGTTGCTCTTGTCTAGTTCTCTAGCCATCCTTGACTTGGTAGTAAATGTCATTTATGGTCTACAGAGGTGGAGAAACCAGTATCTGAAGGCAGAGGTCATGGCTAATTTACAACGTGCTATTTTCAAATTTCTTAAGCAACAGGGTCCACACATGGGAAGGTCCAGTCTGTTACAGTTCTCTTCTGTTACAGCAGTTTTACATAGAATCTAGTACATTAGTCTTTTTATTGTCCATCTTAACAAAGTTCTTTAAAATTTTAGTTGACTTGGTCACCTATATAACAAGGTTCCAATGGGATATGGCCAAATACCCAATCAAGCAATCCTTGAAGAATATTTCAGAAATTATTGCAAAGGTAAGGTAACTTGTTTTATAAAAATTCCCTGTTTGAGCTTGAGACACTTATGCACAAAACTTGCTCTCAAAGCAATTTGTCTGTTTTAGTCAGCTAACAGTAGTAGTGAACTTTGTAGCAGTTTGTAACCAAAGATATACATTAGGATGTGGCTAGGATTTGGAGAATGCTCCCTGAAGGCCATCATGCTGTCCTTGCTGATTTTTGTTTCCTAGGATCACTGAACTAACAAATAAATAGCCAGAAGATGATGTTTACATTTCATTTTTGCTGTACTAGCATATTGTTTGTCTCATGTTTAGGTGTAAAAAAAAAACTCACTTGAGAGTTGTCATGCATTTTCCTCATCTTTACTTTGGCAAAGTGGCTCCTACATGGAGGGTTTAATCTGCATTGTACTTGCTTGTGAGCCTATGCAGGGCCCTCAGCAGTGACTGGCTGATCTAGGCAGTGAGAGAGTTCTCTGTAGGCAACCCTTGCTCTATGATCTTCCCAGCCTCTTCAGGTTTTTGTTTTGTTTCTTTCCCTTCCCTGTTTTTTGTAATCTGCAGACTGGCTCTTGGAACTGCCTGTGTTACTAGCTAGAAATACATAACTTGGAAAAAAGAGGCTGTTCTGGGTACCTATAGAGGTAGTTTTTGGAGATGGATATATAGGGACTGTAATGGGATTGGGATGGGGGTAAGTGCTGGCAGACTTGTGCTTTGCTATAGCTGCACATTCCTGAAACTACTACATTAATTTTTTTTGCAGAGATTACAAAATCTTCATATATGCTACAAAGCTGACTGATAATGCAATTAGTTCTTTCATTTTTGATATTTTCTTTGGGACTAGCAATGTATCTTGAATTTATTCAACAAATTACATTTAGTAGGTATTCTTGGAAAACATCTGCAGTGTGGCCTTTTGTTGAAGGATGACTGGCTGTCTTATGGCTCTGAAGTGAAATATCCCACAGATATAAAATAATAATATCTGACACTAGCACACATAATATATGCTCCTTCAGAAGGTACCAAAATGAAGCACTGAACTTTTTGCAGCTGTTATAGTACAGCACTTGTTTTTGCAGAAATTAAATCAGTTGAAAAAGAAACATAGGACATGAAGAGATATGCCCTTTATTGAAAGTTATCAAAGATTCAGTGCATGTTATTCTGTGTCATGAAGTCTGCAAGATAAATGATCTGCTGCAACAAAATTGTACTCTAGAACCTGAACTTTAACTGTCTTACATTCTGTATCTACTTCAGGGACCTCATTGATCTGTTGGGTTGGATAGTAAATGCAGAGAAACAGGTTTGCTGGAGTTCAGCCTGAGTCATCCTGTTGTGGGTTTCCATTGCTCCTCATGTTCAGCTGTGCATGTGTTCTATAGGGACAGCTTCAGGATAGCTATGTCATAAATCTGATTTCAAACAGTGTATAAAATATTTTCAACTGTGAGCCATAGATACGTGTCTGTAAAGTAAAGAGAAGGGAGATGACTGAAGATGCCTTATGTTCTTCTAGAAATGACCCCTGGGAGATCATATCACAGGACTTGAAGCAGTTTTGTCCCAAGGCAGAAAGAGTCCTGACAAAGATAAAATCTTCATGTAATCACATGCCAAAGTGAAGATACAGGAAAATTGATAGAGCTACATTAATTAAAATCTTTAAAGCCTCTTGACATGTTGATGTTAAATAATTTGAAAAGCTTGTCATATCATGAATTACTACTTTTCCTGTATGGTTTTATATCATCCTCACTCAGGCAGCAGATTCTGATGTCTGTCAAGATGACAAATGGCAATTGCAGTGGGGGGTTTGCCAGTTGAGAAGAAATTACAGCAGTGTTAGAAACATTTAAAATTAAATGATATCTGCTGAAACTATCCATCAAGTTTTTTCAGCTTTTAACTTTCAGAAGTTTTGTGAATCCCAGCATCAATACAGAAGACTTTGGAGATGGCATCTGTGCTGTGAGAGCTGTCACTTAATTGAGTCATTCTTTGAATTTGAGATGAGTCATCAGACTTATGCAAGGAGACAGCCTCAATATTTTTAGTGCCCTAGTCCAAGCTTTTCAGCAACCCAGGCATGCACTAAAGTGCAGCAGCTTAGCTGTATGACTGCAAGGCACTTGTGTATTGCCAATGACTACCTAAATGGTTTAAATATCTGGGATTGCTCTGTGTAGAAATAGGCTCACTATGTTAGACTGGCACTTTCCTTAGCAATACCACGAGTCTGCCTCCTTTTGCCGTGACCTTTGTGAGTTATTCACCAATTATGCTCCCAAAAGGGACTTTGTATTGTTGCTTCATTTGGTAATTTTACAAAAAATTTTTTTCAAGAGCTCTGTTGTGGCATTGAGGTTTGTGATTCTTTATTCTTTTATATTCAATAGGAAGCAAAGCTAGTTATTTAGCTGTTTTTTTTTTTTTACAGTAAACTTCAGTCAGTGCAGCAGTAACAGGTTTTTTTCTAAGCAGTCATCTTCTAAAAGACTCTACTGACTGACTGACTCTACAAATAAGAGCTATTAGAGTATTGTCAATTAGGAAATGCTGAATGGAACTGGTTTGTAAAGGCAGTGTTTGGTATCAATGGTTTTTGGGTTTTGTCATTAACTAATGCATAGTTAAAATTATTGAAAGTCTTGATCCTTGGAAATGGCAGAGGGTTGTCAGTCTGGGGAAGAGCTGAAATGCACAAAGGTACTAGCTTAACATCTTCTGATTAACTTTCCCCTTATGCTGTCTTCTAGATTTAAAAAAAAAGATGCTGGTGTTACTTCTTGTATTAAAAAATTTCATGAAGGTATATGCCTTGTGTGACACCTGCTGAAATGTTCTACATGTTGCTTTGCTAAAGGTTGTATCAGTCAAAGGATTTAAATAACCTTAAGTACTCATCTGTTTAATTTTGTCATTTTCAGAGTATTTTGTCTAAAGGATTTCTGTATCTGTAAAGGTGCAGGCTGTTAATGTGTTGCCACATGAAACTAACAATGTTCAGGCTTTTGATGACTTCCTGCTACAGATGAGCGAACTTAGGTGTTACCATAAACAAGGTCGCTGTTTAGTTAAGTGACTTTGCTTTTTAGAGACATCTGTTTTGTGGAAACAAAATCATACCTGGATCTCCAAGCTGAAGTGTTTGATGCAAACAAAAGGTTTTGTATAAAGGGAGAGTCCTTTGACTGTGTTCAGAAACTTGTCCCTGGGAATTTTTTCATGCTTGTACCTCCCCTTACAAGAGTGAGGAGGCAGTGAAGGAGGCAGTAGGCAGCATTATAATGCCAGACCAACACTGTGCCGTGTTCTCTCAGTTACCCAGCTGTTACTGAGTGCACTGATTTTAAAACACTTCCTTGTATAGGCTACACACTGATATGAGTATAGTTAGCAGTTTAAGTTATACTAAAGTGGTTAATTTCTTTTTTATTCTTCCACTTACTGCCAAGTTATCTAGCTGGGAATGTATCATTTTTCATAATCATGCTAATTAAGCCATCCTTCTCAAATCCATCCTCCAGGATTACTTGAGCAGCAGTGGGAAGCTGAACATAAGTTCTATTCTAGTTCTTTAGACACAGTTCCTTTTCTCTTCATTTTTAAGGGAGTAAACCAGATTGACAATGATCTAAAAGCAAGAGCCTCGGCATACAATAATCTGAAAGGGAATCTTCAGAATTTGGAAAGAAAGAATGCGTAAGTTGTATTATTTTTTGCTAATGTAGCACAGGAACGTTATCTAAGCATGAAAACTTAATAAAATGTGGAGTGATACAGGCTCTAAGTTTAATGTATTTTTGAGGTGTTTATCCATCTTGAAGAGCAGCTGTCATAAGAGAACATTTATTACGAGCTGTCTGGTTGGTGTTGACTTACTTGTGACTGAAAAGCAATTAAAAATCACAAAAGCATGTACAAATAGCTTAAATTGCTGCAACTTTTGAGAGGAGCTTGCTGTTGGCATCTTAAGCTGCTACTTAGGTGTCTTGTCTAAATAAGTCTTTCCTTCACTCCAACTTAACTGGTTTTCTTCCCTCAAAATTTACCAGCAGAGACAGCTGTTGTGTACACGCAGATAATAAATTAAACAAGGACTGCGTGTTGTCTTGTCACGTACATGTGATGATTATCTGAGGTACTGTAGTTCTCTGTGCACGTGTGGTTGATGAATGTGCCTGAACCCTGCCATTACAGTGAGTGGCACAAGCCTGCTGGCTGATTCAGAACCGTGGGTCATGCCAGTGACAGTACATGACAAGCTGTTTTAGGAGTGAGACATCAGCTCTGTGCTAAGCCGTGGCAGTGTCAGCTGAACGCCATTAAACCTATGTGTGCTCTTGGTCTTCTATGAATATGAGGAAGTACCTTTCAGTTTTTACTGATGTTCTGTATGTAGATCTCTACCACACTAGTTGTAGGCTCCATTACTAGAATCCACAGTTAATGGTTTTAATGGTTCTTGCAGTTTTAAATAACTTCTAAAAAGACAAGTTGGCCACTTAAGTGTGTGACGTATTTGGAATATGGAAATGACGCACAGCAGTGGAGCTACTGATAAAACTGTCAGTGACTGTGGGCAGTAAGATATAAAATGCATATAAGGATATTTTGTTTGCTCTGCTAATAGCAATTGTGTAGGTAAAATGTATTTTTAAGAATCTTATATTGACAAGCACTGGAAACTGTTATCCAGACAAATTCAATTCTTAAATTGAATTTGTCTGGATAAATAAGTATTAAGTATGTAATTGTTCTGGCTGTCTTTGTTTCTCTGCAGGGGAAGCTTGCTAACCAGAAGTCTTGCTGATATTGTAAAGAAAGAGGACTTTGTACTTGATTCAGAATATTTGGTCACATTATTAGTGATTGTGCCGAAGTAAGTTTATTCATCCTAAGAACAGAATACAATAAGAAATATAAATCAAATAATAGATCTCACAACCCTTTAATAGTGTAAGAATGACATCTGAATTTACTTGGGGCTTTCCTGGATGAGCAAACAGAGCTATTAAGATGTTCAGGAGAGATAAGTGAGCATCTGTGCCTGTGTTCCTTGTTTACAAAAAGTCTTCATAAGGGCTGCTGAGTGTTCATGAATTTCTTGAAGAAACTGGAGATTAGATTTGTGTCTTTTATCCAGCGTTTGCTATGACTAGTCATGTTCCAGATGGTGTCCTTATGAAAATAAGTGCTGAGTAAAAACATGACTTGTTTTGCATTAGAAGGCTTAATCATTAAATTATGCTGGTTAGGACTACGCCAACTTTCACCAGTTAGTGAAATCTTTACTGCTTTGCTCTACATGTTTTTTAGATTGCCTGAACACTGATTTTTTTTTTTTTAACTTACCTAAGTCTCTGCCATTGGAACCCTGCTTATGTCCTGTCAAAGGCTTGCAGGGGAACAGGCTGTTCCTATTTGAAATATTTGAACAAGAGAAATCTCAGGTTTTCCCCTGGCCAAGGAAAGTGGTGAAACAGGTGCCCTCAAAACTGTTGTAAAATGAGAAAATAGCCCTTGACTGTCTGGAGCTGCAAGCAAGGAGAGCTTCTGATTTATGAAAAGCCCACTGGCTGTCTTTACCACAGGAACGATTAGAGTCTGTCACATGTCAAACCGTAGTGAAGGAAAAAGAGTTCTGTGGTGGCTTTAGCCAAAAGCAGATGGTTAGAATATCTCAGCTGTTATTTTTCTTTGACTTGTTTTTGCTGTTGGAAGGATGGAACCTCTTCACAACCAACTACAGAAAGGCAGGGCTTCCAAAATTCCCAGTCCTTCAGGCAAGCGCAGAACTCTAGGGAGCCTGTTTATAATTGTGGAAAAAGTATTCCTCTGCTCAAAAGAGCAGAGTTGCATGAGGAGCTTCTGATTAACCTTGACTGTTAATTCTGTTTGGTCCCCTGAGATCCGTACTTAATGATGATTTAATTTCATAGTTCTTTGATTTAAAAAATGTTGCATTTGTAAACTGACATGAAGACTGAAAATATGTTTCTTTTGCCATCATTATAGTTTATTTATCAATGATTATAAGAACAGTGTCAGGAGAACTGAGCACTTCTTGAGTCTTGCATATTTCTGACAACCTACACCTGAGATGGAAGATGTGATGCTTAAATGTTTTTACCTTAAAAAAAAAAACCAACTTGATCCATTAATCTCAGATTAAAAGTCTAACAATAACCTGTGTATTCTCTAGGTTAAATTACAATGACTGGGTTAAGCAGTATGAAACACTAGCAGAGATGGTTGTACCACGTTCCAGCAAGTAAGTTGTTAAATGCTATATCTCATATTTGCATGTGCTTTGTTTCAGGACTCTTCTTTATCTAGAAAGTCTTTGAATTTTAAAGATTGCTCAAAAACTTATCAATATGTCTAACTTTATAGCTTAATCTGATCAAATAATTGAGGAAAGATTCAAATGAACTCTAGGGTTTAAAAAGTTATCAAACTTAAATCAGAAGAGTAAGAGAACTGAAAAGTTAATCCAGTTCTCATCAGATACAGTCAGCTTCTAGCTGGAGTTTGGTGGAGATAAGCAAGAAATGCTGGCTGCTGGCCTGTGAGCTTTAGGTCTCTATTCACAGGACATGAAACATGTTGCATGAACTCTTTAAAAACTTCCAAAAGAATGGATAGCTGGAACTGTGAATGGTTCTGTGGTGTATAGAAAAAGGTAGCTTGTCTCTTTGGGTCCCTGGTATCAAGCTGGTGCTAGGCACTGTGCTGGGCAAGATTAAAACACTTTAGCAACATTGTAACCACATGGAAGATAAAGTCCACGCCTAGCACAAAGCATCTGTTTGTGGTTAATTTTACCTGACAGACTGAGGTTTTGATCAGACAAATCTGATATTACCTGTTCTGTGTCAGTTAAAAAATCTGAGCTTGCTCTGATAGCTTCACATTTGGAAGACCTGCTAGTGGTTCTTATTTAATTACTGAGAAACCGTGCCCTAGGGCTAGCTTAATAAAAGGCAACTTGTTAAACTGTTGGATAATGCTTGTGCTGAACACAGTATGACATTGAGGAACAGTCTAAATATGTCCAAGCTTTTTTTTTTTCCCTAAGGTAAAGCCTCAAAATAAGCAATATTATTTTTAATTATAGAATAGTAAATCTAGGGGTCATCTTTACAGCCTAAGAAACATTTTCTTTTGTCAACCTGTATGTTTTTAATTTGTGTACTTTTCTATTTTATGTCCATTTCATTTTTCTTTAAAACACACAATTCAAATAAATCTGTAGTCCAAACGTTTCAGTAGTAAACCTGCTTTTTTGTTAAATAATTTTAATTCAAACAAATATCGTATGAAGTGGTTTTGTGTGATAAAGTCTCTGAATGTGAACTGTAAGCTGCCATCATTTATGAAGGGAGTAATTAAGAGCAGTCAGTTACATTCTGTCTGAGGTGCTTAATTTGGGAACTAAATCCTGTATAATTATCTACATTTATGTCTTGCCTTGTAGCAATAAAATACGACATGTGTGGCTGATCTGTGCTGACTTGAACCTGACTAATTCTGACACTTGGTTTGTTTTCTTTCTGTGTAGTGTACTCTTTGAGGACCAAGACAGCTACCTTTGTAATGTCACCTTGTTCAGGAAGGCAGTGGATGACTTCAAGCACAAAGCCAGAGAGTTTAAGTAAGGGGGTTTTTTGTGTGCTTTCTATCTCTCATGCTTTGAAGGATCTCTAGATAGGCACTTTTGATTTTATTCACTTCCAAATGCAGATTTATGGTCCGTGACTTCCAGTACAATGAAGAGGAGATGAAAGCCGATAAAGAAGAAATGAATAGACTGTCAACTGACAAGAAGAAACAGTTTGTAAGTCTTAATAAACTGGTCATTATAGAAATGTGAGACATCTAAGAGACTTGTTATTACTGCATAAAAATTTCATGAAGTTGTGATTCAGAGAAAGCATTGTAAGGCTGACATGATGTAGCCGGCCTGCCACCCAGCTAATCTGCTCTGGGATAATTGAATTTCCTGCAGCACAAGTGCTCCTCACTGCATTGAACCAAGGGCTGGTATTGCAGCTGATAATGTTTGAAGTTTGAAAATGGACAAGTATTTGAATTACATAATCAGATATTGCTAAAATGATCTTTAATATAGTTAGATCATGACAACTGTGATGGGGAACTGAAGAGACAATGGGAAGTCTCATTAAATGTCTCTTTACTTTGTATCAAAACACTCTTAAGCCATTATGTCTGTAGTGAACTCTGTCTTTAACTTGTCTTTTATTATTGTGATAGAGATACTGAGTAGCTGCTCAAATATGCATAATGGGCTGAGTCTTTTTCTGATGTTTGAATAGCTTACTTTTTTTCCCCCTCTTCTCTTTCACAGGGGCCTCTGGTTCGGTGGCTGAAGGTTAATTTCAGTGAAGCTTTCATTGCATGGATTCATGTGAAAGCATTACGTGTTTTTGTTGAATCTGTTTTAAGGTAATGAGGCAGATTTGAATAGTGATTTTCTTCCTAGACTTGGTAAGAATTTACATCTAGCTTGGGTTTACCAAACTGAAGCATGTAAATGCTGCTCTTCTGGGAAGGAGGAAGCAAAAAGTAAGGCAGTAAGAAATAGGTGGTGGCAATAGCTCTTGTTGCCAGTTGTGAAATATTTGAGGTAGATAATTGTGCATCTTCCCCTTGGATAGTCTTTTTACTGTTGCTTTAGAAGTTACAGATACTCTGTAGGTAGCAGGGAGACATATTTGCTGATTTTTAGGTTACTTTATGAGATGATTGTAACAAGAACTAACTACATCTTAATATTTAGGAGGCAAATTGGAATAGTTCAGAATAAAAATTATTTGGGCTTTCAGCAACATAGTGTGGCATCATAAAATGTATGCTTTTTCTTTAAGACATGCCCTTTGTAGTCTGAACTTTTCAGCATTAAACCATTCAATATTCTAAGTAGAAAGTTTATCTGCATTTTTACTTCATACTATCCACAAGTGTGTTACTAGTCAAGAACAGCAGTATTTGTTCTGCAAAGGAAGGACCTTTATTTTTTTATAGTTGAAGTCGTTCCTACTGTGGTCAGTAAAGGGCAAGGTGTTTTTAGCCTTTTTGATAAGTTGTCATAATGGAGAAAAACAGAGGAGTAAAAAGACAAACCACACGAACTTGTATTCATGGCCTTATTGTGAAGACAAAACTTGAGTAAAGAAGAAAGCTGAACTTGATTGGAATGTTGGCAGCTGTTTCCACACTCCTAGAAAGGAGGATTAAGTAGAAACTATGTTGTCCACCAAGTGTCATAAGTAAACTAATGGAGTGTTCAAAATTTTGTCTGAGTGTCCAGGTAACATTGAGAATTATGCTAAAGACTCAAGGATTTTAAACTATTTTAAAAATACTTTTGCTTCAGTTTTGTTATTTTAAACTTGAAGTTCTACTTTTTTTATGCCTTATGAATTGTAGACACAGAATGGTTTTGCAAAAGTGGAAATGAGCAGAATTTCCTCTTCAGCAATAGGATTCTTTTTCAAGATAAAATTCTGCTTTGAATTATGAAAGAAGGTTTATTTCAGCTTTTCCATAGTTTTCTACTTGACTTCCTCAGGTATGGTTTGCCAGTTAACTTCCAGGCAATGCTGCTTCAGCCTAATAAGAAAACAATGAAGAAACTGAGGGAAGTTCTGTATGACTTGTACAAACATCTTGACAGCAGTGCAGCAGCTATCATTGATGTAAGTACTTTTTAACCGCTACTAGTATGTTTAAACAAAGCAAAAAGTCTATTGGCATCATTAAAAAGCCGTACCTCTCCATGTTCTTAATTTTCTCGCAGTACAGAGAATTTTGTTTCCTTAAAAAAACACTGCTTCTGTTTTACACTTTTGCAAGGCAGATGGTATTTAAAGTTGCAACCAATATATTTGAAGAGCTGTCTGGTTTAAAAGTCACATGTAATTTCTTCTTACTGCATTCTTTCCTCCTGCTGATGGAAAGATACAGACTGCAAGTTAGCATATTAGTCCTCTGCTGAAGAAGTCTGAATCATTGTCAAAATGGAATCAGCCTTTCCACCTGTAGAAGTCTCATCTTCATGTGTAAAACTGGCTTGTTGGGAGGCTTATTCTACTAATTTGGCTTGTATTGAAAAGCAGTGATTTTCATAGTTAAAGGTTAACTAAAGATATCATGAGTTTAGCTGAATTAAAAAAGATTCTTAACGTTATATTGAATGTAATGTAATTCCAGGCCTTTTTTGTGGAAAGAGGATGTGAGACAATTCACATGAAAATTAAGGATGCTGAACTTATGTAACTTCCTGGATCAGTCAGCACCATATAACATTCTTATCAGAAACTGATAGTGTTTAGATGTAGTAGTAATGTGTTTTCTATAGCAATGGATGTGAATTATTGAATTACTTAAATTTTGAAAAAGCACTTTGTATTTTCTTTTGAAAAATACTGTTAGTCACTTGTCAAAGTGGTAACTTTACCTGTTATTTAAACAGTCACTTGAATGTGAAAATTTAAGCTTGAAGTCTTACCTGGCCTATCTGCTTCTAAAACACATGAATATTTCATCTACTTCTTCATAGGAGTCTGAATTGTAAGAGTATAACTGGTTTCAAAACTTTATTTGCAGGCAACTATGGATATTCCGGGTTTAAACCTCAGCCAGCAGGAGTACTACCCATATGTGTACTACAAGATCGATTGTAATTTGCTGGAATTCAAGTAAAAGTTCCCTAACATGACAATCTTCTCAGTGTTGGTGTAAACAAACAGAAGTGAGGTTGAAGTATAGTAATACTTTTAACATTCTACTAATCATATGCTTGCTTCTTATGTTAGGTGAATTGAACACACCGTGGTCCATCTCTAGACATTTTCTTTTTAAAGAACAGTGTAGGTAACCAGCTTTTAATCGACTATGTCTGTAAATGTATATTGAGAGAATTGAAGTATTTATAAACAGAGTGATTTATTTAAGGAAAAGCTTATCCCTCTTTCATATGGTGGTCTGTGTTAATTCCATTTACTGTTGTTTATAAAAAAAAAACTTGTTTACAGAAGACTAGTGTAAATGTTCATGGCCATTTTGTTCATTTGATTTAGTAGATACAACTGTGTTAACGTTGTTGAACTGTGATGTAAAGTATGTAAAATTGGTATGAAATCGTGCTTTCTGAATGGTTTAAAATTACAATTGATGCACTGTAAACACAGGGAAAATAAACATACCTGTGCAAATGTGTCACTTTCTTGTACCATGTAAAATTGCAGATACTTGTGTCTAAACTAAAGCAA
The DNA here is from genome assembly GCA_013389925.1 of Aegithalos caudatus. NCBI lineage: Eukaryota > Metazoa > Chordata > Aves > Passeriformes > Aegithalidae > Aegithalos > Aegithalos caudatus. The sequence continues at coordinate 34,702 of WEIU01016066.1, read as the reverse complement.
TGTGTTAAGTCTTTAGTGCTGCATCCTGCACTCACTGGTACGGAAATGCAATTGGCTTCAGCACAAGTACTTTTAAGAGATGCAGGAATTAATTTTGCTTTGTGCAGAAAGGCTCAAATATGTTGTTTGGCCACCACACATATGTATGAATGTTTTTCATGTTTGTATTTTTGTGACTCCAAAGAAAAGGTGTGAGATGATTTTTGGGAAGGCGATGGCAAGCTGGGATAATAACAAGCTAGGCTGAGCTGGAATTTTGATAATTCTTTGTTCTTCTCAGTCAGTTGAAGTTTGAGACTATTTTATGGCTTTGAATACTGTGCTATTAGATCCTCACTTTTCTTTTTTTTTGCAACATCTGATCTACCACACCAGGAATACAGTGGCTTCTTTTTAATATGGATAGGGAGGGATTGTTTATTTCAGTAGCAGCTATTACAAGTATTCTATCTGTCTGAGTAGCTAAATGTGCAGTAAAAGCTGCACTACTGTTTAAAACTGACTTGAATCAAGAGTGAGACTGGAGGAGTGCTGATTTGTCAAAATTAGTATTTGAAGTAACCACTGTATTCTTTTCTCATTTAGCCCCTGACTGAAAATACCAGTGCTGTGGCTTCAAGCAGTATAGAGCTTTCAGCTGTGAGATCTCTAATCATAACCCAGCAGCACCTTTTAGGAGTTGGCTAACTTTGTAAGCCTACATTGAGATCTCTAATTATTAAAAGGGAAGTCTAGCTTTTGAGTGCAGGAGTTGCATCTAGCTACTGATTTTGATGGGGTTTGATGTCTGTGAAAATATTTGCTGTGTAAATTTATATTTGCTTTTCTTCCTATTTTTATAGACAAAAAGGGAAATAGTGAGATCAGATGTCCTGTTGTGGTTCCGTTTCTGCTTCTCCCATTCTCATTTCCTTACAGAAGATAACAGCTGTTTATTGTGTTGTCTGGGTTGTTAAAGTGTGCCCAAGTGGAAGAGGTTTCCCTTTTATCACCCAGCTCTGCCTCTCCCACTGGCTTTTGTTACTGCTGGGCACAAAGGTTGTCATCTTGGTTCTGAGCCCACTATAACACGTACACTGCTTAAAGGTAAAGAGGATTTTTTTTCCTGCCTCTCTCACCACAGGAGGAATCAGGCTAAACTGTTGTCTCTTCACCTTAGTTCTCTTTCGATTCTGTTTGCAAAGCCATTCTACTAAAAAGTGTGGGTAAGGGCTTAGGTTTCCACTAAGTACTGTAGGAAATGCTTTGCTGTGTATTTCACCCTGTTCAAGATACTGGTGCCTGCTCAATTAGCCTTAGATCCTTCTGAAATGAATGGAAGCAAAGGGCAGATGGACAACAGAATGATACCACCATCCAAAGTGAGGGAAGCAGTCAATATGCTGAAAAACATGTGGAAATGCTGGAGAAACGGGCTGACAGGCACTGCATGGACTTCAACAAAGAGAATTGCCAACTCCAGTGCTAGGGGACAAACAACTCTTATGCCCCAGTCTGGGCTGGGTGTGGATTAGCCAGGAAGCAACACTGCAGAGAAGTGCCCAGCATCTGGCACTTGCAAAGTCATGTCTGGGCTCTATTATGCAAGGAAATGGAGTACCACAATGGAGAAAGTCCAGTGGAAGCCACCCAAGCTTGTCAGGGAGGTGGAGCATGTGACACTGTGACTGGGAGAGTCTCTCCATGCTGGGGAAGAGATGGGAAAAGCAAAGAGCAGATTTATTTACAACTGCCTGAACAGAGGATACGGAGAAGATGGAGCTTTCTGATGTACCTGAGCACTTCTCAGAGGTACATGGCAGTAAGAAGAGGCAAAGGATGCAAATCTGAATGTAAGAAATTCTGACTGGAGGCTGTGGTGGGTTGACCTTGGCTGGTGGCCAGTTACCCACCAGCTGCTCTCCCACTACTCCTGCTTGATGGGACAGGTGAGCAACCAATGTGATAAAGCTTTTGAGTTGAGATAAAGATGTAGTGATTCCTAACCAGTTACTGTCACAGGCAAAACAGCCTAGACTTGGGGAAGGTGGCAAAGTTGGAGTTGCAGAAGTTTAGTGCCAGTTCAAGAAGATTTAGTTTGTGAGAAGCAGACAAAAAGTGAAACACCTTATCCTGTTTCTTTGTCCTGAGGCTCAGCGTAACTCCTTTACTCCTAGCCTCTGTCCTTCTGTCCAGCAGTTTGAGAGGGATGGGGAATAGAAGTTATGATCATTGTTCATAATAAATCCTCTCTGCTTTACCTTCCTTCACACGTTTCCCCTGCTCCAGCATGGCTCCTTCCACAGGCTGCAGTCCTTCAGAGTAAACTTAGTCTTAGCACAGACCCTCTGTGAGTCACATTTCCATCAGGGCTTGTCCACCTGGTCTGGTTTGTGTCCTCCAAAGGCTGCAGTGTGGATATGTGCTCTGGCACAGACCTCTAATTAGGCTGCAGGACAGATCCTGCTCCACTGTGATCCCGTCTGTGGGCTACAGGTCAATAAATACCTCCAGTGCATTTCCTTTGAATGATGTACCTAGTCTGGCATTACCTGTGGCTGAGTAGATTCAAATTTGCTGTTTAAAAGATGGGAAATTTGCAGAGTATTAATTATTAGTAACCAGCCTGGAATAGCTGGTGTCTGGATATCATTGGGCCTTCCTTGTGGTGAAGAGAGATACTTCGGATGCAGGAGCAAGGAGTCAGTCTGTGTTAGATTTGATTTATAGGGAAAAGCTAGAACCAAACTCACATCATTTTACACTTTATTGCATTTCTGTGGTTCTTCAATGATTTCTGGCAAATGAAACAAGGTTAAAACTATGTAGAAATGGAAATTTTTCATTTTGTTTCCAAAAAGTATGCCAAGTGATTAGGTTAGAGAGTAATTTGTGGAAGAAATGAAAAGCGTAGTATACTCTGGAATGTGAGGAGTATGGGAAATTTATTTTTCTTATAATTAAGTAACAACAGATGATTTATGTCTTAATAGGAAAAACAGATAACTGGATTGTCATAATTTAGATGTCTATAATCAAAGTCTGAGAAGGGGAGACAGCTGCTGCACAGCAGAAGTAGCTAAAATAGCAGTGTACTAGTCTTTTCATAATTTTAACATAGATCATGAAATGCTGATGGATGCCTTTGAAAGCTGACAAATACAACCTAGTAATGAAACTAAGCAAGCAATACCTGCAGTGAGTTCCAGGATCACCAGGACTGGGAAGAAGAATGAGGAGAGAACTGGGTGGGAAGAGGTGAGGGAATGTGGTAGTTAAGCAGACCTAGTAACTCATTACTGAACAGGAAGGGGAATGTGGGAGCATCACCATAGCTGAGGTCAGAGCACAAGAGGATTTCAGTGAACTTTAAGGAAAATAAACCACCACAAACTTGTTGGAAGAATACAAACATCACTCAGTTTTGAAGAAGGGCAAGAAGAGGATCTGGGGAACTACTGTTTGGGCAGCCTGACCTTGATCTTCGGGATGAAGGAGCAAACTGTGCCAAGGACAGGAAGGTGATTAAGGGTAGTCAGCCTGTATTTGTGCCTTACCCACCTGATGGAATTCTGCAGTGAGGTGATTGGATCAATGGATGAGAGCAGAGCAGCAGAAATTTGTCTTGGCTTCAGTGAGAACCTTGATGCTGTCTCCTGTAGCATCATTGGCAAACTGATGGAGTACAGATTAGGTAAAGGCATGGTGAGGTGGACTGGAAAGTAGGTGAATTTATGGGACCAAAAGCTTGTAATCAGTGAGACAAAGTCCATGCAGAAGCCACTAGTTACTAGTAGTATATCCCAGGGTTCAATACTGGTATTTTTTAACATTTTTATTAATTACCTGGATGATGGGACAGTGCACCTTCACCAAGTTTGCTGGTGACACAAAACTGGGAGGAGAGGCTCATATGCCAAATGGTCCCTGTTCAGAGGCCCTCAATACACTGTAGAAGTAGGATACATGGGAACTTTATGAAGTTCAACAGAGGGAAATGTCAAATCCCACCTTTGGGGAAGAATACCAGATTGGCCACACACCAGTACAAACTGGTAGCCAAGTGGCTGGGAAGCATTTTTGCAGAAGAAGGACCCAGGACTGTTTGGAAAAGTTGAGCATGAGGCAGCAACGTGTCCTTGTAGTGGAGAAGGCCGACAGCACAGCTTAGGAAGAGCACTGCCAATGGGTTGAGGAGGGTGATTAGTCCCCTCAACACTAAAGAGACACACCACAGCTTGGCAGTGGTTGAGATTGGCAGGCACTATGGAAGACCATCATCTAGTCCTCCCTCGTAAGCAAGGTCAGGAAGAACAGATTGCTCAGGACTGTGTCCAGTAAGGGGTTGAAAGTCTCCACAACTCTCTCTCTGCAACCTTCCTGGTGTTCAAACAACCTGGTAGTAAAACTGTGTTCTGTTTTGACAGGACAAGATGTGTCTCTGTTTGGGAACCACTGAGGAGTCAGGCTCCCCCTTTACACCCTCCCCTCAGTATGAATAAACACTGATAAGGTGCTCTGAGACTAATTATTTTCTTGAGCAGAGGGTAGTGAGGGCCTCTGCAGTGTTCAAGCACTTGTTTTCTGGGGCCATTTTAGTTGTAAGGAACGTAGCTCTTGGTTATGGCAATCACGGTGAGCACCAGATGTAGAATGTTTGTTTCAGTTTCTTTTTTAATATGTAATATTCTGAAATGCTTAGCATTTAAACCTCTATATTAATGCAATTTTCATGAAGATATTCTGAAAGCTTTTTGGAAGATAAATATATCAATGATCTGCTGAACTACTAGGTAGAAAGACATTGCAGGCAGTGTCTGAATTCTGAGCAGAAGTATTTAGAAAGTAACTTCTTCCCACATATCTTTGTACTATAATTGTAGGGTTTTGGCAGAATTCCCACTGCAGAGGGGATGTTTGAATTGTGCTCCATCACTTAATGTCAACAATTGCAGTGTTTGACTTCCACCCAACCAGGACTGGATTCTTAGAGTGAAAGACTCTAATATTTGCCAGCAGCTTAGTATTTGTTTCCAGGCAGTGTGTAGTTTATCTTATACTGACTTAAATATCTTTAAGAGCACAACTGGTGAGTTGAGTCAGAAGCAAATGGTATCACACTTCATGTCATGGGGATAGAATCCCTGCCTGGGATGGCTTAATGTTGCTTACAAGTGAACTCTGTCACACTCTGTACTGTGGCACTAATGGCAAGGATCATGGATGGACTAAAGCATGAATGTTTCCTGTTGCAGAGGTCTGGGGTTTGTGTTTCACCAAGAAGCTCACATTTTTCAGGCTCTGGGCAAATACAAGTGTAATATTTATATTCCTGAAACTTTACTGAGTAGAATGTGGTTTTCCCAAGGTTCTTTGGAGTCTGCAAGTAGGTTATGGCAATGCACTGTATCTCCCTGAGACACTGGGCAAGATGGTGCTGGTAGGACCTGGGAAGCTGTGGCTGTGTGGACACTTCTGGACAGTCCTGCATTGGACAGAGCCAACGAGAAAGCTGTAGGGGAAACTACATTAGGCAAAAGGAGATGGTGGAGAGCCAGCTTTGAACAGATGACAACAATTTCATGCTAAAGAGTTCCAAAGAGCAGTGTGAGTGTGCACATCATTGTATGACTGATCACTTGGTTTTGGCCTCACTATCACTTTTCTGAAAATGTAGTGGGTCTAGCTTTTGTCCTCTGTAGGCTCATCAAGGATCTCTCCTGTCTGACTCTGTCCAGTGCGTGCTGTCATGTCTCCTTGACAAATTGCTTTGGTTACATCATCTGCAGAAATGAAATCTGTATTTTTCACCTCTAGAGAGCAACCTCGAGCTGCTCTTGAGTAACTGCTGCTGTAAGGCTCTCCTGAAGCCTGTGCTGAATGATTTGCGTTTAAACTCAAATCATTTGAGTTTGTGTCTTTGAGAGGTCTTGTGGTCTCATAGTACCAAGGAAGTTTTAAATATTGTCCATAATTATGATTTTTTTGCTTCCCTGTACTCTGATTTATGTGGTGCCAAGCGCATATCCAGCTTCTCACTGAAAAACCTGAAGCCATTGGCATGTCCCAATGGTGGAAGAGAATTCCGATGGACTCAGAATTGCTACTTTAAATGGTGTATGTCTAATTTAAGGTCCATTATGAGATTTCAATATTTTATAAGTAGATTCTTTGACTATATTGTTTACTAGTACTGCTTATTTTGCCAAATATTAAATGAAGGAATTTGAGGGATCATATGTATTTTCCATCAAAGCAAAGTCTTCAGCTTCCAACCTCCTGTACCATCTTCTTTTGTAATCTTCAACCCTGCTCTACACCCATGGCAACAGGAGTGATCCTGCAGCTGAAGGCTGTAGAACTTTAATGCAGGCCTTTTAATCTTTTTCTCTTTTTAAATAGATTTGTGAATTTTTTGATGTGTGAAAATATTCCTGTAGTTCCTGAGCTACGAAGTTTTCTTTCCACAACAAACTTGTGATTTTAGATCAAATACTCAAAACATAGGGCTTTGATAACTTCCAGTACAGCCTGGCAGAAAGGTTGCCTTTTCCTTTCAGACTCTTCAGGAGGAATTCCTGGTCTCTGGGGACATGTGCGAGTCATGACAGTTACTTTATCTTGCACGTGTTTGTTTTTCCATTCTCTACCTTGAGTAAGCAATAGGATCAGTACAAAGCAGATCTGCCAGCTGGTCCGGCTGAGCCCCATCTGTTTTCCCATGTCCTGGTTACCTCCTTTGGCTAAGAGAAAACAGAAAAGCTGTTTTCAACCAATCTTCACCTGTAAACATGATGGAGAAAGCAACTGTAAAAAGCGTCACGCTGGGTTACATGGGACAATCTCACTTGGTAAGGCCCTGCTTTCCCACAGCAGAGCAGCCAGGAGCAGGGCCTCAGCCCTGCTTGCTTCCCAGTCCTGTTCTGCTCTGTCACCTTGGTTACATTACTCTGCTGCAGGTCCTTCCATGTTTCTTACTGAAGCTCTTAATTCTCTGTCCTTCTGCAACTCTTTCGCATTTTCCCCTTTTTTCCCACTTCACACTCTTCTACTCCTCCCTTTCCTTGTTCCTCTTGTAGTTATAAACTGGCACGCTACCAGAGGCTGCAGTTTTGAATGTTTTCATGTTGCTAAGTGATATTTTTCTTCTCTTCTCAACAGCCTGGTTTTCTTGGAAGTGTTTAGTACCTGCAGTCCCCACTTGGTTGCCCTAAATTCAGATGCATTCTTGTCTTTATCTCCCATAGCTAAACAACAGCTTAACTTGGTACATTCACCCTTATGAAAGCTTGTAGTCATTACTGAAACTATTTTCTTTGACAATACTGTTTCAGAATTGGTTATATTTCACAATGTATTTGTTGAGTGTGTTGTTACAAGAGACTTGCAGTCTGCTCATAGGGGGTTATCCAACCTGCACTGGCTCTGGAGCATGTGACTTGAGGCCCATCATGCTGCAGCAATCATCAATACCCTAAAGTATTGTGAAGCAAAGGACAGGCTGATTATTTGGCCAATCTACTCATTATGCTCTACTGATGAAGGGTCTGGAAATGTTGACCTACATACGGATTTTCATCAAGAATGAAAAGACACAGTTTTCACCAGCTGCTGGAGTCAAACTATCCATTAGAATTCCAGTTACCCCTTGTGAAACTGTTGATCAGAATTACCTATATCAGTGTTCTTTCAACTTGATTCAAGGTTAAATAGGTGCCAGAAAAAAACCCATGGAAATAAGCATCATGAGCTTAGATGAATGCAATAGGAAATACACAGCATATGAAGCCAGAGTTCATCCCCAAATGACAGTACTGCTTCTGGGACTGTTGTGGGAGAGGTGTTAGTGCCACCATGGCACCACAGAGGCTCTGTTGGCCTGTCACTGATACACTGGGCTTTCAGGTGGCTTTGAAGTGCTCAGCACCTTTAGAGACACTGTAAGGACAAATTTATATTTTACTTTTCACACCATGATGAGTAATCTGTGCAGAGAGGAATGTCTGTGATGCAGAGCCCCAGCTTGTAGGAATTCCTTACTGTCATTTGCTCTAAAGTATTTTTTGTTTCTTTCTTCCCCCAGCAGATAATTTTCCATTTAAAATAATGTTGAACCAATGGGATGCAGCTACTCTGCCACTGCTGTTACCTGCACCCAGCCTGGTGTGAAGTGGCAGGGTCTGCCTTAACATGCCACTGTAGCACTTGCTGAGTGTATTTCCACATTGAAAGGATTAGTTCTGACACCATGGCTGTGCTGATGGATCCTGGTTTACACCACTGAAACTATTATTTCAGCTGAGTGTTGTAAGAGTCCCTGTGTCTGCACTTACAGAGAAACTGTAAAACATCAGATTTTATTTCCTGGTGGCAACAAAATCTGAAATTAATAATGATGAACAATTTTGTGTTAAATAGTAAATCAGGGACATTTTTAACTGGGGTACATAACTCTGAAGAATAAAGCTTATATCAATTTTATTTTGTCAGTGTGAAATAGGAATATCAGCCTTTTCCTGAATACCAAACTGGTCTAATATGAATTCTTCACTTAAAAATGTGTGACACACCTTTAGTGGCTAAATTTTCATAAGAATTTAGAAAAATGCTGCTAAGTGCATATCTGTGAGCATCTTTGTTACTAGCTAGAAAGGCTTTTAATCTAATTTCCCTCTGTTCCTGGCCTGGGATTGTCACCTTGAGGAAGTGCTGTGGTTTAGAAAAAGCATCTTTGCCCAGGTATAGCAGAGAGAGCTTTGGCTGACTCTCTTGCAAAGGACTTTTTCCTTCCCTGAAGATATGAAGTGGTCCAATGACACTGTAGATGAATGCTGATGGATGAAAGAGCCAAACCTTTTGGAATTGTGTCTCTGAGGGGACAGCACTAAAGCCATCTATAAACACCAACACACCTCATGGGCTTGGGTGTATTTTTTGTAGATGCTAAGTAGGCATTTCTGCCAACATGTTCAACACTGTGAATGCTGAGGCAGTCATTAGTAATACAAATAACAGTTTCAAACCCAGTATTCTGAGTGTTTTTGAGTGGGACCAAACTGTGGAAAATTGATAATTAAACTATTTAGGAAGAATTAGTCCAGTTGATACCAGAATGGATTATGGTACCTGCATCTTGGTATTTTTCTAAAAATTACTGTGGTTAGTGCTGTAAAGTAGTGGTTTCAAATTATTTTAGGATATTTTCTTATGGAAAATATATAAAGACAATGATTAGGTAAAAAACCTTTACACTCTTTAAAAATAACACTTTTAATTATTAAAAATCAGTTTTATATTTATTAAATATTTCAGCTAGCCTTATTAAAAAGTATTACTTAAGAGAGAACGGGATTCTCTTTTGTTTCTGTGAAAAAAGCTATTGTAATAAAAAAATACATTTTTCATTCAAACATTTCAAACTTCAGAGCTTCAAAACTTGGAGCTAAAATGAGCAGGTTACATGCCATCCCCATTTCAGTTAATGATCCCTTGTCAGACTTGGATTACACTCAAAATGTTAAATCAAACCTATAATTTTCCTGTTGTTCTGCTTTGCTGGAGGACAGTTCAGGCTCCTATTTTAAGCCTTTATATCTCTCATTGGCTCTCACACAGCTGACCCCAAGGAATGTAATAGTCAAACCAGAAGAATAATACAAAATCCATTTTTGTTGAAAATAACTGTGTGGATACATTGTTCATCTTGAACTATTTCCTAATTAAAATTTAAAAAAAAACCAAACCAAACAACAACCCAACCAAAAATCAAACCCACAAAAACTCCCTCCACAAAAAACCCCAAAACCCACAAACAAACTAACAACAACCAAAAAACCCAAAACTAACACTAAGAGGTTATCCACAGCACTGAAATTCAAGTTTCAGAAGATAGTTGTGAATTTCAACCTCTGGAAGTGGATCATCTGCTTTACAGAACTATTTTTTATGTAATTACTAACACCTTTTCTTATCTTAAGCACATATTGACAAAGGACAATATCTGAAAGCAACACATTTTGAAGTAGCCAACCTTTTTGCATAACATGGCAAAGGAACCAAGATATGAGCATTTCCTGCAAAAGAATGGGAGAAGCAGGGTTAGCAGACTGAAAGCAGCTTAACCGAAGTGTGAAATTCAGCTCTGGACAGCAACAATGGTCTCTGCATGTGATCTGCCTGTCTCAGCTCACCGTGGACAGCCTGAGGAGCAGTTTGTTAGTGCTGTGTGAGCAGGGGTGCCCAGTGCCATTTCAAACACCATAAGGCAGCTGAGATCTGCTGGTAGAGTCACAGAACTGTTTAGGTTGGAAAAGACCTTTAAGATCATCAAAGGTAGAATGATATGTAAGATATGGGACCAGTGGGAGGCCCATATCCATCTGGATCCTAGCTGGATCACTAAGTGCTTTGCTTATCTGCCTGAATGCCCTCTGGCTGAGCAGCTGAACTTCGATCCCCATGGACTGTAGCGGGCCATAGATGGGGTTACGTGTCTTCATCTCTAACTGAATCCCAAGGGCTTCATTTCCACACTCTGATGTCTCCAACCTCCTCAAGCTGCAGTTCTTACCTAGAGGTCTCTGCAAATCACTGTTTTGCTAACCTGCTTTCTTGTTTTTGCTGTTGCTTTTTAACCTTTCCTGAAGCTATTGAAATTTGTTGGGTTTTTGTCTATCCTTATGGTGAATTGCACACAGACCATGAAACAAAGGTGCTGCCAAGTGTAACCCAGACAAGCATTGAGTGTACTGGGATTGTATCAGTGATCCAACTGTGCTTAGACACAGCAGGTTCAGGCTCGTGGCTTTGTCTCACCCATCAGGTGTGTGAAGATCAAACACTCTGTGCTGGTCCCAGCTGACTCGGGCTGCTCTGCTTGCACAGGTGTAGCACGATATACCCACAGCACACAGCAGGGATGAACACCTGGGCACTGAAAGGATGTCATGGTTAGACCTGCTGGACAAAGAGACAATACCTTCCTCCAGCAGTGTTTTGGTCTGCAGCACCTTCTGAAAAGAGCAGCTGGGTGAATCAAAAATTCAGAGAATGTTCTCCGTCTGAATGAGCTCATGCCTTCTCAAAAGCAGCTGGGATAGTTCTCAGTAATAGATCTTTCTGATAGACCTCTTTGCTTTTATACATATCCTAGCTTTTATACAGATGCCTTAGTTGGTGTACTGGCATGGTATCTCTTACAATGTGTGTATTTATTTTGCCAGCAACACAAGGCTTGAATATTCCCTTTTTGTAGGTTTCTAAATGAGGCAGAGAGCTAAATTTCCAAATTTCCAGATGTTCAGATTTGCAAATCCATCAAATCTCAATTTAATTTAAGCCCAAATATTCAAAGACACTTAAATGTTATCTACTCGTGTTTAGATACAAAGAATGCCAGTGCAGAGAACCATGAAATTAATAATTTAATAGAATTCCTCAAATAAATAGGAATGCATTTAGTTATTTACTATCATTACCAGCTGCTTCCACAAGACTGAGGTAATGTCTTACCACAGGAGAATAACTAACTTTTCTAAAAGAAGATTATCTTCGTTTTCCTTTCCCAAATCGACAGATTTCCCACTGCAGTTTGTTTGACTGTGGAGTTAGAGTGTAACAATTTTAAACTGAGGCAAATGAATCTGTCTTAAGCAGCCCTTGGGTTGTCACCATTTACTGTCTGTCACATGACAGCAAGCTGAGTCAGTGCTACCTCATGTTAATTTGCAGATGAATCAACTCTTTAAGATAGAAATTAATGGAACTGATCTTAACAGAGCAAGAAAAACCTTAGCTGAAGAGGGAAACTTCCACCATAGGAAAAGGGCTTGGTCATTTGATGGAGAGGCAGCCCTCACAACATGGCATTTCGGCTCCATTTGTAAATGAAAGGCTTCTGGCAAACTGAGCTCAACCAGGCAGGAACAGCCTCCGGCCCTGCTCTGCTTCCGAGAGGAAAACACAGCCCTGTTGTCGTCATTCAGAGAAGGAGTGGAAGGAAGAAATAAGTAATCTGCTGAGATGAGAATTGTAATGGAGATATATTTTGAAACTGATGTAAATCCTGTTTGGTGACGTGCTGGTGAGTCACGAGGGTGGGTGGAAGTGATTTTGCATAATAACAGTATCATCTGCTTTCTGCAACAGCAAACACCGGCTCTGTGCAGCAGCCAATGAGTCATATGCTGTGTACCAACCTAAAAGGGGTGAAACCTCAAAATATTTACAGTTGCATTTCACATCTCAATGCTAAAGGCATTGGGAGTGGGCACGGGTGGTGCACAGCTATTCAGGTTTCCCCTGGACTGTCCACATCCAGGAGTCAAAACATGGGAGAAATCTCAGGGAGATGCTGTTCTAGGCTCCACATGTTTAGGCAGAATAAAAGAGGACAGACATGAACAGGAGGACAGGATCTTTCAGAATTAGCATTTTTAAAGAGTGAGGCTGAATTCAGAATAATTGTACTGAGGTAAATTTTCAGTGTCACTTTCAAATAAGTTCAGCAGAAGCACTGGAGCTCGAAGGAAGACTCATACAAAAGCTTGTGCTGAAGCTTAGATATATTCACAAGTACTTATTGAATGGAGATGATTTTTTTCTCCTTTTTTGAACATTTTATTTTCTAGATGACAAAATATACTTTAAAATTTATCATGATTGCTCTTAATATGGCTCTTACACACTGACAACACAAATGTAATTAAGTCCTGCTGGTTTCCATCCCCTTTTTCCTGTCCTCTTGGCACTGTAGGGAACAGGAAAAAAAAGCATAGGAAGACAACAAAATATTGGTTTTGTTTAGAGTTGACTGAGTAAACCCTGTATATGTAGAATTAGAAATTCCTCAACTTACAGAGATTTCCTAATGTAGAACATAACTAATGGAATGTCTGACTACTTCCTTTTTAATTGCATTTAGATTTTCCTGCACTGTTGCTTTAGGCTGATAGAGTATCTAGTCTATATCAAAATAAATCTATTATCTATAAACAATTAAAATGTAGCAGTATCTGCTCTATTTTGTAATATCCATAGAGAGAAGAATGCATCCAAAGGAAAAAGTCAAAGATATTTAATCAAGACTTGGGTATTAGGGCCATAAAATTTCAGGCTCACTCTGCCAGGAACAACTGAAGTGATAGATGTTTACCCAGTATGATAGTTACATAAAATACTGGTTTCATAACTAGGTTTTATGATTTACCTTCTTAATTAGGAACAAAGTGTAGTCTTGGAACAGAGTACAAGGTAAACAGATTTTATGTGGAGGAGCTCTGCAGAGACTTGGGTAAATGAGAATAAATCCATCACAGCTCCGTGCTGCAGCTCTGTTCGCAGCCTGAGTTTCCCAGGGACATTAGGGTTGGTGCCAGTGTCGGCTTCTGCAAGGCAGCAGCAATTGATTTGTGCCCTTGTGGGGACAAACTCAATGGCTTTCTGCTGGGAACTACCACCCGGGTGTTTTGAGCTTCTCTCTGCATTATCCTTTCTTACTTACACTTAATATCCTTGCTGGATATTGCACTTGATGTTCTTTATTCAGGCACCTTAATCAATAGATACTTAAAACTCTCAAATGAGCCCTGGTGCACAGCTGATTTTTTTTTTTCCCAGAAAATAATTTTATTTCACTAGCTGCCAGTTTATTTGAACAAGCCTGGGACACTCAAAGGGACTGGAGGAAGACCTTATACCTACTTTAAGAAAGAGATCTCAGCTGGGCTGTCGCAGCCTAGCAATACTTTGTAGGATGTGTTTGCATGGGTGATTATTGCACCCTCCAAAGTCTGGTGAAGGGAATGGCTGTTTGGAACAATGAGCAGCTCTCAATGTGACAAAGTAGTACAGCCTAAGCTTCTTTATTGTGACCTTCTTCATACCTCCTTTTTTTTATTCCCTTTGAACTATTTGAACTCACAGGAAAGTAGGAGTTATTTTCCATGAGGACCAATACACCAAGCCATTAGCAAGCATCCCACTTTCCTGAAAACCCAGGATCCACCATCACCCAGTCTCTGCTTCTGTTCAGTGGTTGCAATCTACTTCCTATTCTTGACTGCAATTGGGGTAACTCTGCATTCCAAGAGCAGCAAAGGGCACTGCTGCTCAATTCACAAATGAAGCAAATATCCTCATGCAATTTTGGAATGTTTGTACTTCCAATGTGTCAGAAGTTAGATAAGGCAAACTTAAGGTTTTGTCTTTCCACATATTGAATTTGAACATTTCTGTTCACACAGCACACAGAAAAAGCACAATGCACATTGTACAAACATGCACATCTGGCCCAGTTTTCAGTCACAAGGTATCAGTAAGATGCCATGCAGTGAGGATGCTGATGCCTGCTACGTATTGGTTTTTCACTACTTACTGGGAAAGTGAATATGGTTATACTGATTCTAAATTTCCCACTTATGCAAAGCTTACAGTTTGTTCACTGGGAAACATTCACTATTCACAAGGGAAGGAGACTGGGCCCTGACAAGTTCAGGTCAGCATTAAGGTCCAGCTGTGGTTCAAAGGCTGAGAAAGCTGAAAAGAAATGAGCACAACATTTCCTTGATTGTACTCAGGAAACTTCTGTGCTGCCAGACTACAGTTTTTCACAATTAAGAATCTAGCAAATTATTTTGAAATGGAATTGAAAGGTTCAGATGGGGGAATTCAAGGCCTTGCTCTCTGACTCTGTTAAATTGGAATTTGAGATTCTGTTTCACAGTCATTTTCAAACATGAAAAAGATGCAGTGGAAGAGTGAGTTAATTTACTTCTCTCTATCTATTTGCTGTTTGGAGACATCTTACCAAACCTTCACATGTAGCTAATATTGAGTATCACCCACGCATGTCCAGAAAACTGTGGATACTAACAAAAAACTTTCTTGGTTTGAATGGTCATACTAGATAAGTTAATGCTACTATTTCCTTGTTGAAAGAAATGCATAATTAATGCAGAGTAATGTAGAAATCATGTGGTATAAATTTAAAAATTTTTAAAGATAATTATTTGAGAGATCAAAGCAAGTTATATTTTTCAAGTGTT
Source organism: Aegithalos caudatus (assembly GCA_013389925.1). Classification (NCBI taxonomy): domain Eukaryota; kingdom Metazoa; phylum Chordata; class Aves; order Passeriformes; family Aegithalidae; genus Aegithalos; species Aegithalos caudatus. The sequence continues at coordinate 19,679 of WEIU01016066.1, read as the reverse complement.
CACAACACTAAAAGTGGAATGCTCCATCATTTACTCATATAAACAGTGTGAAAACTGCAGAGGCAATCTTGTTTACAGGCATATTACAAGCTTGGAGTTATGATGTCAAATGGGTATAACACAGCTAAATAATTCTATCTCTCCTAAGATACTGGGAGAGAATACATTACTAGAAAGAAAAAAGTTTTAAATTCAAATTCTTCTCTCCCCTCTGATAATGTTCTTGAACTACAGGGGCCCTGGGTAGGTCAGTAAACTGATCTGCTGTCTACTTTCTGGGGTGAAGAGAACAGGTTTGTGAGAAAACCTGGGCCCTGAAACCAGATTTAACACCATCTAATAAAAGAAGCAGAGATGCGGCGCAAAAGAGAGGCAGGACATCTCCTAAACCTCCTATTGCTTCTTCTGCACCTAACAATGAAATATTCATTGAGATACAAAAAGATTAATTGACCCAGTATCACCAAAGGGAAAATTAATAATGGGTCCTACAACAGTTATGTATAGATTTTATGAGGAAGAGTTTCTTTCCATTATTTTAAACCTATTTTAGAGGGAAATGTAAATATAAATTCCCTGAGATCCCCTTCCCTTGTTCATCCCCTGCCCATTCTGTCTTTTTACTTCCTACTCCCATTACGTAGCATATTTTAAAACCAGCATACACAGAGCAGACATCACTGACAGCATGAGGAGGAAAAGCATCACTGCACTGTGCACTAGGCAGCAAAAAAACAGAGCAGCTAAAACACAGTCCAAGTTCCATTAATAGGATCTGTGGGAGACCACCCTTTTTTAGCAATTAATGAAGAGAGGTCAGATTTTAATGCTTTAATCATCTCCTACTGTGAGGGTAGCAGCATGACATATTAAACTCAATCAAAAAAATTGCATTTTTAATCCTTCTCCTGCTAGGTTACACCACCTCAGGCGCTGAAGTAGAGGAAGAAAAATGAATTGTAAAGTTTTTCCCCTCAAGAGCTCTACAGATTTCAATTCTCCACTGGCACATTGCCCTCAACCTCTTCCTGCCCTGCATCAATTGCTCTCCACCCAGCTTCACAGGCTGAGTGTCTCCCATCTGATTACACTGCTGGAAGAGATGGAGTGAGGCCAAGGATTCACCTGATCCTGGCTGTTTTCTGTTTCTGGAGGCAGATTTCCTTTTCTGTCCATTTTCTTTCCCAATACAAGTCTCAGTGCAAAACTAATATTACTGAATTCATACCCTTGTACTGTTACCTCGCTGTAGTAAAGATGCCATCATCTGCTTCATGCCAGCCAACATGCACTTCCCTGCCATAGGCTGTGGTATTTTATAGCTACAGCACACACCCTCTGCACAATGGCTGCGTGCCTCTGTGCCTCAGTTTGCTCTTTAGCTCGGAGGGAATCAGAATGGTGCAGATCCATCAACATTGTGCCCTGCACACTTGGAGTGAGGAGTAACTTTCAATAATTCAGAATGAATTATGATAAAAGGCTACCCACAATTGTATTTGGCTCTTTTAACCAAACAACACAAACCTCTTTTTTCCTCCTAGTCTCTTAAATTTATTTTAAACACACCAAAGAATAAAACTTCCTTTAGCAGTGGAAAGAAAAATTCCAGTTTGAAAAAGTAGTTCTCAGTTCCACTAGGAGCTGATGAAAATAAATCATTTACTTACTAGAGCTAATGAACATTTTATTTTAGTCATAAAAAAAAATCTTATTTGAAAGTGTGTTTTTAATTCAAAATCAAAATGACACCAGAATCTTAAATCTCTAATAGTTACATTATTATTTTTCTGCAGTAATTTTCTCAGTGTTCCACCAAAAGTGGAAATTTGAAAGGGGATATGAAATACTAGTGCAAAGAAAATGAACATGGTTCAATATAGTGCTTTAAGACCCCACTTCAATTTATGGTCTAATTCCTGTCTAGTAGTGCTAGTAATAACAGGAAAGGAGGAGAAGCCTTTTGCTGTTCTCTTGCTGTTGGTTTTTCAAGTGTTTGAAAATTCTGCTAGGAAAAATAAGTGTCAGAAGGCAAAGTTCCTGCAAGTACAGCTAGAACTGAAATCAAAGTGATGTGAAAGCACACATGCCAGCAGGCAGCAGCCTGCCAAAGCCCCTTAAACTTTTAAGTTAAAATGAAACAAAATTCAAAGACTCCCTCAGGGTTCTGCTCCAGTGTGCTTTTCATTTAGTGCTCTTGGTCTAGGAAGTTTTGCACAATTACGATGTGAGACACGGATGTGCTGTTCATGTTTTCATTTGAAGACTCAGAGATGTCTGGCAGTTCTTCCTGGGCCATGCCCTATGCTCACCTAGGGCATACACAACTCCTGGGAAGGGGTGTGTGTGTTAGGCTTCTTTATTGGCTTCAGACACCATTATATCCCATTGCTCTAGGGACTATTTGCTGGGGAGCAGTTTGGTTGAAATATAATATCGTTTGAAGCTCTCCTTTTATAAAAGTAAAGTTATACTTTACCAAAACATTATCAGTGATGAAAAAGTAGCTCAGATCACTGCCCCTCTCACCCTGGGACCTTGGTAGCACAAGTACGGGGACAAGAGCTGTTGGCAGCACGCACATGGGGTGCTGAGGGATCAGTAAGATTGCTGTGAGTCGGTATTTGGCTGGGAAGTTGCTCAGAAACACCTCAGTGGTTATCTGTTTCAGGAAGCACAATGGGTGATTTGGGGGTTTGGACAGCAGTCTCTGATCTGAATCCCTTCAGAACAAGAACACAGGACCTACCACCTGGGGTGCAAAGCTAAGGCCTATGTGATCCTCATAAAGACCTTAAGCCACCCTTAGGGACAAGAGCTTTTACTCCAGAGACTTTGGGTTCCTACTTGCAGCTCCCATAACTCTGGACGGTTTGATTTTGGATTTCAGTGGATGAATCCTTTTCAGCTGACAGCCGTACTGTGTAATGGCATGAAGTGCAGAACCTGACTTCTGTATTGCTCTGTAAGTTCTCAGAGGGGAGTCATTCCTGCTCTTCTACTGCAAAATTATTCCAGGAGAAAAACATTTGCCTGGGATACAGTCTCCCCCTCAGGATATGATCCCACAGTGCCTAGTGTTCACGGGGCTTGTTCCAACCCTGCAGGGACCTCGTGAAGCAGCTCTTGCAATACAAACTGCAACCACCATCAATACGACTCAGTCACTTATATTACCCAAGCATAAGCTTAAATTATAGTCTGTTTTGCAGGAGTCTCATGTTCTTGGTTGTTTCCCAAATTCAAGAGGAAAGAGTGGAAGTGTCTCTGGAGTTGAGGACTCAGTATTGCACCGTCAGTTCCCAGTTCTACGGCAGCAAACCGCAACACCGACGTGGGAGCAAGGCTCTCCCAGCTGGAACAGGGAAGGGACAATGGCTCAGTGCAGCAGAGCACAAGACCCAGTCAGGGCACACGAGCTGGGTGCGAGACCAGGCCGGGGGGCTGCTGTGCGGCGCTAGCAGTGGCACGCTGGCATGTACGTGTAAATCCTGTCCGTCCAGATCCCAGCCAGGGGAGGAGGGAGCTGCTGCCCGCCCGCGGAGCGTGTCTGCCCCCGGCCGCGGGCAGCCGCAGCGGCCG
>WEIU01016066.1:0-14852 GCA_013389925.1 Aegithalos caudatus | reverse complement strand
CTCTCGGCGATGCTCGCCTACGAGCAAGAGCAGATAGACGCCGTCAGCTGTGGAACAATGTTACCAGAAGGGAAAAGAAGTCGGTCCTTGAGGCTCTTGCTGTGGAATACCTGTTTTTTTCTTTTGCAAGACAAGTGACTTAGGAAAGAAATTGAAATTAGGGAAGAGGCGGCTTTCTTCCACACTACCTCTGATGCCTTCTGATATACAGAAAGTTAAGGAGAGGGTGGGCTGCACAAGAGCAGACCTGCAAGTTTGAATTTCCCAGTTCTTGTCAGTGTGCTACATCCCTAGTTGTGCACCTGAGGTGTTACAGAAGTGACAGATATGGAAAGGAATTGAGGAGCTCTCATCTGATGTGCAGTTTAAAATGATTTAAGAATTACTGTTTATTGCAGCAGTATCTAGCAATTTCACTGTAGGTCAGAAATTTTTTGTGCTAGATATTGTACAAATGATTGCTGCCCAGAATGGATTATAATTTCCATGTAAAGCAGTAAATGCCTATAGGCAGGTTCAGAGGAAAAGAAGTAGCTTTACAGACTTTTGTAGAAAGTAACAAAGCACCAGGAAGAAATTATGGAAGTGCAGGAGTGAAAATTCACAAAGAGGGGATCACAGGGCAGCTGGAATAAGGAGACAATTCTCTGCTGACCAAAATATGACAGAGAGCAAGAAGTCACAAAGGGTCCTTGTTGTACTCCTTAAGGCTGAAGAAAGACTCTGTAGTAGTCACATGGGAAATGATGAGAATTTGAAGGTGAATGGGTCTACGAAATACATTGATGGATCCTGCTCCTCATCCCGAGCCTAAGGAGGGCTCTGGGGCAGAGTTGAATAAATAGATTAGATAAGGAATTTAAAGACGTTCAAGATGATGCCGACCAGTAAGTTCAAATGACAGGTAACAGTGTTGTCTCCAGCAGTGAAAGCTGAGCAAAGCATTACCTTTTTCCCCACACTTAGCATTATCTTAGTCATGTTAACTTTAAGTTGGTGCCTAAATATCATGAACAGAAGCGAGACAGTCCAAGATCTGGCCCTGAACAGGAGGTAATAAAGAGGTAGACCAGTAAGTATTCTTTCTAAAAACATGTGATAACTGACTTTATGTTTAGAGATGAGAATATCAGAGATAAGGAGAAAAGAACAACACTGGAGACCAAAAGAGACTGATGAAGGCATGAAAAGCTTTACAAGAAAACCTTGCAGAAGAAATTAGAAGGAATGTGATGAGGAAAGAACAGAGTAGCAGCAAAAAGGATGAGTGGGACTCCAGTTAGGGCAAAATTAACTCTTCAACAGAGCTGTGGTGGGAGCAGTTTAAGGAACCTGAGGAACACACAATGCTCCCAATTAGTGCCTCAAGAGTCATAAAGTACTTCATGGAGAGCTGTTGTAGAGTAAGGCTTGAGGTAGGGAAGGAATAGGTATAGGAGGAGGTATTCCAGGGACTGGAAACAGCAATTTAAATGAATTTACAGATGAAAGGGAGAGGAAGGAGCAATTGGAGGGGAAAATGAGGTCAATATGGGTTTAAGACATGAAGAGGAAAACATGCCTTTATTGTGAGAACTGAAAACTACCTAAGAGTGAGAGACAAAAAGGAAGAGTAAGGGAGGGGACAAGAGCAGGATGGGAGAGATGGGGAAATAGGAGATGACACTGGCACAAGTCAAGGTAGGAAGGTGCTGTAACTGGGACACAGAAGGGGAGGAGGCAGCCAGGGAAGGGGACACCACACAAGGATGGGGAAAGAGGATGAAGTTCTTTATCATTTTTCATTTGGAATAATTTTGTGAAATTCTGTGAAGAGAGAGACATAGAGACAGGATGAAAGAAATATGGGAAAAGCAGTAAAAGGTGGTTGTAATTGTCAGTGTCTCGGTTGTAGACAAAAACAGAACTGGACATCAAAGTGTAAAGAGGAGTAAATCACTCAGGGATGAATGCTGTGTATACAAAATCAGAGAGTGTATCAATGAGGAAAGGGTTAGTAGCTATCATATATTAATCTTAGTAATCGCATACCACCTCAAATTTCATCATATGCTTCTCTTTTTCTCAGTCAGTACATTTAGTTTTCTGTGCCTGCTCTCATGGGAACTATAAGTATTTCTGTAGCCAAATGTTTGTACCTTTACCAAAGCATTTTGAAAGCTTAAGTATTATTAAATTAAAAGGGAAGTATTGAGTTTTTTTAATTTTTTCATTTACTTTTCTATTTTTCCAATTTCAATTGATTCTTTCTTAGACTATTTGTTAATTTCCCTATTTGATTTTTTAATCTATTTTTTAAAAGTGTATTGCAATGTCCCTATTTTTTACAGGAAGATGTATAGGAGAGTTGCTGTAACAGACCTAAAATAAGAGGGATGGTCTTAGGTTCATGAGAAGTGACTTAGGTCATGAGAAGTCATCAACAGGCACAAATATAGGTGGATGTAACATGCAGTAATGTATATTATTTAACTTAATGGTGTTGCAGTATACTGCTGAGGCTTTGGCAATGAGGAACAGGGCAACCAGATATGGATGAAGAGGGATAGAAAAGTAATAAATAACTTCACAAAGCTACTGCAGGTGCTGGAATTGAAAGGCATTTTCTGGAAGGTAAGTGTATGTACTGTTCATTGGGTGAGTGGCTTTTGTGAGGGAGAAAAAAAGGAAAGAGTCGCAGTGAGCCCTTACAATAAAGCAATTTCTTGGAAAAACATCCATTGCCATGTGAGCAAAGGACTTTTCAGAGGACTGAGCTTCTGCGTAGGCTATAGCTGGGGAAAATAATAGACCACATGTCTGCTTAGTAACTGTTCCTTGATCCTTGCAACTCTTTGCACAAATTGCTTTCTCTTTAGAGAGTCTGATTCAGCTAAGTGGAAGTGTTAGCAAAGTAATGACTTTTGGAGGAAGTAATAATCTGTGGGTACAGATGAGTGCCCAGGGCAGTCACCACGGGTTACACACAAACCATGGGGAAAAGATTGAATTCACAAAAAAGCACACCTAAACTGACAAATATTTTGGAACATGTTTGCACAACTTGTTACATTATATTGGGATAGCTTGCTGAAATGTATATGTGTATGTGTATGTATATGTATATGTATATCCCAGAACTTTAAGATGTAAAATTTACTACCAGAAACCAGGACTGTAAAAGTACTCTATAAACACATTCAATATCAACTCTAACAAAAATTAATTTTGCTTGTTTTAAAGCAGGTTTAAAGCCATTTTATTTCTACTTCTTTCTATTTTCACAGAATAGCTGCTGTATTCAATTATATTTTTCTTTATTATTCCTGAAAGTGCCTTAGAGTGGATATTGTGTGTTGTCTTGTGGTCAGACAGACTACAATCTATTTACCCCATGGGCTGCAAATGCCTTAGGGCAGGATCTCTCCTTACTATTTTCCCACAGCAACCAGCACAGTAAGACCCCAGTGTTTAACAGGGATTGTTACTGAGATGAAAATAAAAGTAATTAATTTTTAAATGATGTAGCAACCAAGTAAAAAATAATTCTCTTGTATCAGAATGGAAAAGCTGAATACTGATTGCCTCAGGACTGACTTGTTCAGTTCCTCAACTAGTAAAATATCTCTTGATTTTTAAAATCATTATGTGACCCACAGTATCAGCTAAAAATTTTGCTTTTTATTCTTTGAACTTTACACTTTTTCCTTAGTGAAGTAATCTTTTTTTTCTGAAGCGTATTAAAGAAAACATTATCCATATTTCACACAGACTCACCTGATATACTCAGAAGGAAAACTTGCTCATGGCATCAGCAAACATAACTGCAGTAAATGGTCTGCCAGGAATGAAACCTGCAATTCAGGATCAGTGAAGACATTTGTAAAATAGCTATGAAATGGAAGGGCAATTGAGTCCTTTGTAAAATAAATAGAGAAAAACAGAGGAACACAGGAGAAATTTTATCACTGTCTAGCAATCTGGCTGGCTAACAGCTTATCTTGCATAATTGCCCTAATATGCTTGTGTGTTTCTGAACGATTCTTGCTCTGCTCTCTGCGGCTAAATGCCCGGCTCATGCTGCTGCTCCACACTTTTCTGGTCGCTGACAACTCCGGGATGTTTTATGGATCAGGCTCATCATTTGTCGCTAGGCTTGGGTCAAGACTCGGTATGCAAAATGCGAGTTTCGGAGGTAACCTTCCCCAGAGAAGTTTTGGGCAGCAGTTCAGCATCATTTTCGGCAGAGAGGACCGTGAGCAGCCGCAGCCGAGGGCCGGGCTGTGCCAGCGCCGGTTGCCGTGACAACAGGGGCTGCTGCCGGCTCGGACCGCGCTGCCGTCATCCGCTCCCTCATTTACCAGGTGTACGCAAAGTTAAGAGCTTGACGGAAATAAATAAGCAAGCATCAGGTTGTGGATAAAGAACACGGTGCAGCAGAGTGTTTTCCGTGAATTGGACTGCAGAAAAATATGTAATGAGCCATCTGTTTTAGGTCAAGAGGTAAAGAGGGATCAGTGCATTACATGGGTATATCGGGATCTCTTTGTGCTCCTATCCCCTTATGTTCTTTTATTAATGGGTTGTTTCGAAATCTTTAATGAATATTTAATAAACAACTGTAACAGTGATCCTGATGTGATATTTTCAGGAGATAGCCTTATCACAGTTCAGAGTTTCAGTAAGAGTGAATAAATGCAGCTCTTATGGACTGTAGACATATTGCAGCAACTCCCTTTCCATCTTAGTCCAGACCTTGGGTATATTAATGTATTGTGTTTGTGTGGCAATGTTTTATAGCGGGGAGCAGGGTACAGGGCTGGTTTCTTTGAGAAGCTTTGAGAAGCTTTCCCCACATCTTGTGGAGCCAGGCAATTCCAAGATGGACTCACCACTGGCCAAGGCTTAAGTCATCAGCAATAGTGCTGGAACCTTTGGGATAATACATTTAAGAAGTGGGGGGGGGAGGGGGGGGAAAGAACCTGCAGAAGAGCAGTTGGAGAGAGGAGTGAGAATATGTGAGAGGAGTACCTTTGCCATTTCCCATTCAACACATTGTTGTGGGTTGACCTGGGCCAGATGTCAGGCACCTACCAAAGCACTCACTCCCCTCCAGAGCTGGATAGAGGAGAGAAAATTGATGAAGGGTTCATGGGTTGAGATGAGGACTGGGAAAGAGATCACTCATTAAATACTCTCACTGGCAAAACAGGCTTAACTTAGCAATATGAAGAGAATTTACCACACTAACAAAATCGGAGCAGGATAATGAGAAGTAAAATAAGCCCTTAAAAACACTTTTCCCCCCCCCTCCCTCCTTTCCAGCTCTACCTCCTCCCCAGTGGCTCAAGAAGGCGGGAAATGGGGGTTATGGTCAGTTCATCACCCAAGGCTTCTCCTGCTGCTCAGGGAGAGGAGTCCTTCCCCTGCTGTACCAGGGGGTCCCTCTCACAGAAGACAGTTCTCCATGAACTTCTCCAGTGTGAGTCCATCTCACGAGCAACAGCTCTCTGTGAACTGCTGCAACATGAGTCCATCCCATGGGCAACAGTCCTCCCAAAACTGCTGGTGTGGGCCACTCTTCCATGGGGTGCAGTCCTCCAAGGCAGGTTGCTCCAGCCTGGGAGCAGGGGGACCCTCTCTCCACTTTTTCCTCCACAGGGTCACAGCCTCCTCCTGGCACCCACAGCCCCAGCATGGGTCTCCCCCACAGCTGCAGTGGCAGTGGATCTCTGCATCCCTTTGGACCTCACATGGGCTGCACCAAGGGCTACAGGGAAATCTCAGCTCTGGTGCCTGGAGCACCCCCTGGTCCTCCTTCTCTGCTGACCTTGGTCTGCAGAGTTGTTCCTCTCACATTCTCACTCTGCTCTTCTCTGGCAGGAAAATTACCACTATGCTACAACCTTTGTTTGGATTTTCTTCTTAAATCTGTTATCACAAATCTGTTATCACAAGGCATTACCATCTAATTGGCCCAGCCTTGGCCAGCAGCATGCCCATCTGCAGAGCCATCAGGGACTGGCTCTGCTGGACATGGAGAAAGTTTCCAGCAGCTTCTCACAGAAGCCACCTCTGTGGCCCCCCTGCTACCAAAAACAAGCCATGCAAACCCAGTACATCATATACTTGGGGTTTGCTCAGCACAGAAGTTGATCAAGGATTACAGTATTGGCCTAAACCAGTACTTATTGCACCACATTGAAATTATTCAAAAAATCAGACTCAGATGATAAATACAACTTTTTGTAATGACCATATTTTTCAGCCCAGCCCTAGCTGTTAATTCTTCCATTCCATACATTTTGACCTTTGCTGTAATTTGATCATGTAATACTGGTTTAATTTTGCATTTCAGTTAAAAAATGGCACTGATACTTATTTGGCCCATCATCATGCTAAGCAATCCCCCCACTACCTCTGGAAAGATTTTTAAATTAATTATTTTTTAATAAATATTCACTGCCATAAAAAAGGATGCATTCATAGATAGCAGAACTTAAGTAAAAGTGTCAAAGGTAGTTGAGAGATGAGAAATTTTCTTTTATTATGACCCTTCAGCTTGCTATTCTGTGAGATGTATCAGACTCAATTGCTGGAAAAACCTCAGTCTTGTTTGAGAGTAGGTGGTTCAGATACTGCATGAAGCCTCCTGATCCGTCCTCGTGTTTGAGGTGGGAGCAGCCACATCTCGCCCCTGTGACAGGAAGGGAGGCCAGGGGCTGGGCAGGGCTCTCCAGATGCTTCCTCCTTCCCAAGCAGCCTCTTCATTGTACTGCCTGCCTCAGTATCTCAAAACAGTGCAAAAGTTGTAATGCCAGCCAACCCAAACTGTGATAATCTTTCCACAAAACCTCTCAGGCTTTGATTAGTATCCATTTAGTCAGTGGTCAACAGTCCTGATAAACCCTTCCTACAGTCTAAAGCAGACCTGCTAGGATTGATCACCTGCAGTTTACCTCAGTATAATAATTTACTACAAATGTCACGTATTGAATTACATGAAAGGCTTTCCAGCTGTCACAGTACCAGAAAGCAGAAAGGCTGTTGAGCACCAATAGAGATGATCTGCAGGAGAGATGAGTTTGAACTGTCTGTCCAAATGATTTCCCTGTGGAAAAAACTCTCTTTTTTTGCAGCATTGAAATCCTTAAAGGCAAAAGTATTCTTAGTTAATGAGAGCCAAAGGTCTGTCATTAACTAAAGGAAGGGGTTTTACACTGTCTCTGCAGCAGGTGGTGGGCAGGAGAGATGGTGAGAGAGGGAAGCGTTTGAAGGCTTTGAGCAGAAAATGTAAGTGGTGGTTTTGTCAATGGCACATCCTGCCTCCAAGATGCTGAGAAAGAAATTGGTCTGCAAAATTAGTTGTGGAAATATCGCTCTTTCCCCCATCCCAGCTTTTATGTCCTGATACAGGACTTCTGAAAATTGTTTTTTCTTTTCCTTGGGAATGTATTTACACTTTCCAAGCAGTTCTAATTCTGTATTTTCCAGTTTAGCAATGCAGAATTCACAGCAAACAGTTAAAAATTGAATTAGCTTTAAGTGAAGAATTCTGCCTATCTCAAAGCAGAAGTGCAATGTATTGCATACAGGAAACACTGTTCAGAGTGCAGTTTACCTCGTTGTTCATTGACTAAAATTTCCAAGATTTCCCCATTAAGCACATATTTCAGTAATCCAGCACTGAAATGATCAAAATCTCTCTTTTTTTAAACTATAATCAGTTCTGGAAATATATCTCTTCATAGAAACAGAAATGATATTGCTAGTTCCAGCTTTTTTCCCTCAGATGTTCCTGCAGTTTAAAATGAATTTCAGTAAAAAGAAATCTGGGATTGAAAGTTGGGTTTTATCTTAAATCAAACCTGTGATATTTAAGACTCAGAAACAGATTGATCAAAGCCAGCAGTTTATTGTGAGGCTTTCTCTTTGACCTGCATCAAGCAGCCCTCTCTTCTGGAGGATAGAACCAGATCCCTCTGGCTGTATGGTGAGTGTGTACATTTTTCAGCAGTTGCCTCACATGAAGCAAGTGGGTTGGTCCTTTGCTTTATTCAAATAAATAATGCAATAAGGCAATTTTATTTTCTGATGAACATAAAATAAAATACCAGTCTGCTTCCCTAGACTGCCACAACGCCTTTTCTGTTCTGTTTAGGAAAAATACAGGTTAAAAGTAAGTCAAAGTAAGTAGATGAAGGAGTGGTGTTTTACCAATTAGCATGGGCAACAGATGCTGTGAGGCAGGACTTTGCATTTTAAGTTTTTCCTGAGTCCAGTGAACCCCTCTGCATTGCTATTTGCTTAACTGAGCCTAACATTTTAAGCAGCTGATTAAAACGAAGCAATGTTGAGTCTCCTTTCTCCTGGGAGATAAGAGATTTAAGCTAGCTAGTTCAGAGGCATGCAAGCTGCTGAAGAGAAAAATAACCAGCCCATTCTTTATTGACTGACTGAAATATTTTGTTTGTGGGGTTTTTTTACCAATTTCCTAATACTTCATATAGTTGTGTTTCTGTCTCTGTACATTTTGTCTGGATATTGTCCTCATGTTGCAACTTCCATTTTTGTGAACTGCTAGCATTTCCCAAGTGGGCTGTCAGAATTGTTTCAAACACTTGCAGTACTAAAAGCATGAATATCTGACTTTTGCACAGTGCTGATGCCTGAGTGCTTTCTGAGTGTTTACACTGTGTGGAAAAGATGGAAAAAATGCAATGGATTTATCTAGAAGATGGTTGATGGCTGATGGCATTAAGTTTTAATGTAGTTACTGCCTTCATTTTAGGGTGAACACTAAATGGGAGTGATGGCTTTTTCACATGAATACAGACACAACACCTTAAAGCCAAAGCACTTTATGATGATAGTCACACCATTAACCAGTTAAGTCAATAGTACCTTTCTGTATGTTCATGGGCTGTAAGGCTGGGAATGCCACCTGGCCATACAGCCCACTGCACTTTCCTGAGTTAATTCCCATAAGGAGCTTTGGGACATTGAGATGGAATTTACAGCTTTCCAGTGACTGATATTTTGCCTAAGCCTTTGTAAATTATTCCAGTAGTCAATCAGAATTTTTTAAAATAAATGTGCTGTGTACTACTTGGAATGTTTAACTTCAGTTCCAGCTGTTGAACCTTGGTAAAAAAAAACTGAAGAGTCATTTCAGCTCACATTTCATGCACCTTTAAAAGCTTTTCATGAGGATTTATATTTAGTCTGCCTAAGTATTTTTGCTGCTCCTCAGTGTGATCAATTGAAATGATGCATTTTGCTCATCTTAAAATTCCATGTGTGATTAGCTAGGTAATAAGAATGATAGTAATGCTTTCCATGGCTATGTTGGAAATTAGTCTAAATCATAATGAGAGGTGTTTTATTACCACATCCCAAAGGAGAAGGAAAGGCCAGGTAAAGGAGAGGGGAAAGAGCATGTGAACACCTGCAGTTCCAAGCCACTGGTCAGAACAGTCTGGATACTGCTGTGGGAAGGATGACTGAGAGAGGACCAGCAGCCTGCTGCTTGTTTTCCATCTCACACAATGCTCTGCTGTAAGGAGAACTTCATTCTTGGCATTTTAAGGATGGGTTTAGAAATTAACTGAGCCAAAAGACAGCACTTTTGGAAAACAGGCTGATTTGCCATAATTTGGACCCATGATATAAGGTTTTGTGCACAGACTGTAAAAATTTTAACGTGTATTTTTCATGGGCTTTATTGAAGCACAACCACTGTATTTGCACATGGAAAAGCAAATACCCCTTTCTAAAATCCAGTATTATGAATAGCACTTCAGAGCTTTGCTATTTGTGTGTCAGTTTTTCAGTTTGGAGGAAGCAATGATCTGTTTCTGGCACATCATGTGGCACTGTTGCTTAATCTGAGTCATTATTTTCCCAGGCAAAAGATCTACTCAGCTGTCAAGGTCTTCCAAAATGTTGCTGATGCTTATTCCAAAATATATTGAAAATTTGGTTCTTCTATCTTGTTCCAGTTATCAAAATTTGTACTTTCATACATTAAACTCCGTTGTCTTTCTGATGTTACATCCTTGCCTAGCACCATGGTTACAATTCTCTCAAGTTTACCTTTTGTATCTTCCCTTGATTGCCAAGCCAATTCCCTTTAATTCATCTTCTGGATTCTATTTGCCATTTAGAACCCTTTGTCTGGAGCTTTGAAATGATCACACATTCATTAAAGAGTGTCGCAGCATGCTTTTCCTATTCGGAATAAATATAAATTTTATATTCACCTTTATTTACAAACATGGTTGCAACATGGTTAAATTTGTTTACAAGATAGTTACACTGTGATTCTGTATTACAATTTGAAATTGAAGTATACCAAGATGCAAAGATTTAGCATCTGCATGTACTTGTGAAGTTAGGCCATGCAAGTGATATGACATTTTGCAGCTTGAGAGTTTGTTCATACTTTAGGATGAGCTCACTTCAAATAAGCATCCACTGTACCTATGGAAGAAAGCACAGAGCTCCTGGCTGCCTCCCCACACCAGCAGTGTGCCTGGGCATGGCTCAGCTCTGCCTGCCTGGAGACAGCTTTGGAGAGACCTCCAAAATGCATGTAAAGTGCAAATGTGTTGGTTGTATTTTGCTTTGCAGTCTATAATTCATATCACATTAGAGATCAGAGAAATCATTCCAGATTCTCTGAATGTCTGGGAAGCAAATTTATTTCATTATTGTATTTACTGATACAAAACATTGTTTCTGAGATTTTCCTACTGCAGCAAGGCATCTCTCTGTAAATCTGGATCCTTCATCCTAGCTCACTCTCACTCTCTGCTATGCCTGAAAGTTTCTAAATTGTTTCTTGTTAGGTAAAAGAGCTATTGCATATTTCCTGAACATCTGGCCTTATCCCTGAGGCTACTGCTTTGGAGGAAGTTCAACCTGACTTTTGTCACAGCCTGCACTCCATTTTTTATTGGATCCTTACTATGTCTTGTTTTTGCAGCAGAAGCTCACACCAGCCCTCAGGTCTGCAGATGCGTAGCTTTCCCAAAAATATATGGTTTCAAATCAGGAAAACAGGTAGAGAAAACAGATGTTTCAGTGCTTTCTGTAATTATTATCACTTTCAGCATTAAATGCAAGAGCTTTGTGCTGACTGCAAACACGTATTTCCTCTGGAAGCATCTGTATGTGGTGATAACACTTTTCATTTGTCTTCACTGTGAGCTTTCTCAGAGTCCATCTTTACAGTGCACCAGCTTTTTAGGCAGGCATTTTCTAAACCAGCATATTCTGCATTATGCATGAGATAACAGTCATGATAAATAAAAAGTTCAGTGTTGCCGGACTAGAAAATTGAACCCTACTGCTTTGCTTGTAGTCAGTTTCAGAGGTATGAATTTAGCACACTAATCAACAGGTTTAAACAAATGTATACTTGTTATTCCATAACAGAACACCTGACAGAACAGGATTTCATGGGTACTGGGTCATATCTAGACTGTATTTAGGTCAGAATTCGTGTCCTGTTTTGGTCACTACCTGTTGCTTTACAATGAAGTGGGAGAGTACTGTGGCAAACACAAATGGAATAATTTTCTCCACAAATAGTTGATTCTTTTGGCTAAAATTAACTTTGCCTCCTTCATATCCTGCCCAAACCTCTTGCAGCATCAGCTACTGCAGCATTAGCAATTTGCTGATTTTGTTAGTCACAGAAATTTTCAGGTCATCTTGAACCTAAGATTTACTCATTTGATGAAGTCTGTTCAGGAGATCCAGGCAGAGCTACCTATGTGTTATTTGTGGTTTGAGAAGTTCCTGTGGTCCTGATATTAAAGGGCTACAAAATTGTACCCCCTAGAACTCGTTTCTATCTCTCTGTGCCAGTTGTCAATCCATGACACTACTTTGCTTTTTAGACCAGTTTTACATTCATAAACTGAATAAATTAGGTGATTTTCCCCTTTTTCACATCATCTTTATACAAAGGTGATACAAAACTCTTCATGCAAAACTCCAGTTAGAAAGAGGTTAGTAAAAAATTCCTCTCCTCTTTATGAAATTCTGTCATTAAGAATAATTTGAATTCTTAGGTGTAACCTAGGCCTAATTCTTAGGCTGTATGAAGAACTAGAACAGCATGTATGCAATGTTTATTCCTGGTTTTCTTATCATTAGTGTTGTCATTATAATAAAAAACCCAGGGGAAAAAAAAGAAATACAGGTCTAATGTCTTAAATTTTCATTCTGTATTTTACATTTTCACTGACTTCTCTGTGATGAACACCCTATCTACTAAAATAATTATTTTCAAAGTGTTCTTAGACAGCTCCCTCCCCAAGTAAATGTGAGGGTAAGGTTTAGAGCTACATGATTTAATCATTTTGAATGGACATAAGCTTGCAAGTCTGTGAGCAATTTTTCAGACTGCAATTTTAAGTATCTATCTCCTAGACTACAAAATTGGGATGATGCTATCTGACACTATGAAAACTCATTCAAAATTTAAAAGTCATCATGTTTGTTTTGTTTTATTGGAGAGCACACCAACCTAAGCTGCTTTCAGCTGCTTGTTCTGATTCCTGTGCTACCTCCCAAGTCGTGCCAGTCTGACTGTTTGCGTCATTGGGGGAGGAATAAAGTCTAGGTTTGATTTCAGTTTAAAATAACCCTTTTTTTCCCCTTGATGCTGCTGAAAAAAGCATTTGTCAAGCTCCAGCCTAAAAGATTTCTATTGCCCTGGTAAGAAAGGCAAGACTTAGTGTGCCCGTGCAGTCCAGTGAGCGAAGAGGAAGGTGGTGGTAAACACTGCCATGGGAGGACAGGTTCTTTTAGGCACACTTTGTGCTGGAAAGGTGGACTTGGATTTGTGAGCAGTGGGGCTGCTGCAGGGATGCTCTCCCTGTGGTCATTGAGAATGAACTCATATGTGTTCCCTACAAATAAACCTGACTACATGCAGTGAAATCCCTGCCACTTGTCATCCATTCCTCCCCACAGCCCCCAAACCCTGACCGGCCATTCCTGAGGGAAGGTTCACCTTCACATTCGTGGGCATTTAATAATCACCCAGAACCCAGGATTTGGGAACGCAGCCTTGGGAATATTGTAGTCTTGCCAGGTCATTTGAAAGTGAAATGTGTGTATTTGACAGAGCATTGAGATGAGATCCCCTGGCCTAAAGAGGCCCACAGACTTTTGACAGGGGTGCCATGAAAGAGAAGGTGAGAATGAAAACAACATTACTGAACCCGTTCATTTAAATCTCTACAGTGATTTTACCACACTGATGTAAACTGAACCTCTACCATGAAAGACCAAAGAGATGATTTACCAAACCCCTGCTGTGAGGATGGCATAAATATCTCAACAGTTTGCTTTTAAAGCACAATGAGGCAAGACCCTTGGTATTGCCACCCTGTAACTTGTAAATTCCAGATAGTACATAAGAGAGTTAATTCTTCATTTTTGTATACTGTGGCAAATCCTAAATAGCAATGCAAAAATATTTGCTATTTTAAAAGCAACCATCTGTGTTCCTAATCCTTTTTTTAACATAATTTGTGTTTTGCAATCATCATTTTGTGTTATGTATCTAGTCTATAAAATAGGTGTTGCTTTATGGATTGCCAACAAATTTCCTGCTCTTAATACCATTGCTTATGTATTCTCACTGCGATTTCTTCTTGGTGCTCATACATTAAGAGCCAGTCACTGAAGCCATTGAACTGTTGCCCACGCTCTAAATCATCTATTTGCTAAAGAAAATGAATTGTAAAATAGTTTCTTAACTTCAGAATAGCAAAAGTATTACAGGATAAAATAATTATTTTTTTTTCCTAGTATTGGTGACTACTAGGTCACCCACATAAAAATATGGTAGTCATAGTGGAAGGCTCAAATACTAATACCTGGATTATATTTGACAAATGTTGCAAAAAAAGTCATACCTCTGCAGTGCAGGATGCAGTAAGTATGCTCAGGGTGCAAACTAATAGAGAAAAAGTATAAACCAGATATACCATTCTTAGGATTGAGATTTTCCATCAGCTTCTGGAAATGGATTCATACAAGAAAAAATTTTTTATGCAAGACCAAAAGATGCAACACAATTTGATAAATGAACAATTGTACTTAATAACAAAATAGCTTTTTAGCTGACAGCTGTTTCACCAGACAATTTTGTCAGAGGCCAGATGGCCAAAGAGACACATGGTGGAAAGTAATTTCATAGAATGACTCCACAGAAGGAAAAACTCATAATTTGGATGTTTGAAATGTCAAAGACTCAATTAATGGAATTAGTATATAATTCCTAGGGCAGTTTGTCTGTTGAAAGCTGTGCTCAAGCTTATTCTCGGAGCTCCACTGCAAGCTGAAGCAGTGGACTCCTGGCTGAGAGCTCTGACTCACATGTGGCTCGTTGCCTCTCCATCTCCCTTCCTGACAGCTGGTTTTGTCTGTGCCCCTCACTGCTCTGCACCAAGCCATTTTTTGCCTCTCCTCTGGTCCTGTGGAGTGACAGGAAGAGGTAGGACCTAAAACACAAGTAGGTGGGGAATTTTGGGAGATGCAAGAGAGGTGAGGTTTATTGTTGCCTTACTGAAGTTGCATCTAAACTTAGACACGAGAACATCAGTTTTTATATCTAGCAGAAAAGGCAGTTTCCAAAGACAGAAGTATTTTTAAAAAATAAATTACAGTATAATATTTTCAAGTGTCATCTCAATTTTTTTTTCTATTAAAAACTAGATGACAGCATTATTAGTTACCACACTACAAGTTAAAGTGTCTTTGGAATACTCTGCCTCCATCTTGTGATTGCTCAGGGAAATGCAGTGACTAGTTTGTATTCGGACTTCTTCACTCACAGAATCATAGAATGG
>WEIU01016065.1:167522-194409 GCA_013389925.1 Aegithalos caudatus | reverse complement strand
CCACTGCTGAATTGAAGTGACAGAGCAAATCACATTTGCACCATTTGTATGTTGGAAGCCTTCTAGACTGACACATCTATTCTCACATCTTTTTAAGGCAATGTCAGAATATTCGTGTTAGAACTCCCCTTAATATTTATTATTAGCAATTAATTTGGGCATTTTTCCAGTCTCTTCTCATGGCCAGGTGGCCAAAAGGAGTTTTTACTCAGTGCATTTCACATGACTCTTCCCTGATAATGAAATTTTTCAATCAGCAGTGAGATACTAGAGCTATATGCAGGTAATCAGAGAGACCACAGGCCTGTACAGCTGCACCAGTTTTATTGGCTGAAGTGAGCTCTAATCTGCTTATTTTAATAGTACTTTTAAGGTGATTTCTCAGAAACCATGAATGCTTGGTTGTTTTTAGAGTATCATGCAAGAGATAAGTAACAAGACTATCTTATTTATGGCACCTTCCTCTTCTTTAACTTATTTATATGGCTTACCATTAACACTGTCTGACTAGGTCAGACAGATCAGAGCAGTTGTCACAAATAGCTATTGTCTGTTACATGGACTTATTTGACAGAAAATTTACTGAAGACACTTGTCTGACCTTTTTATGATAAGGATCAGAGAACCCAATAACCCCAAATGCTTCGTGCAGCAGTAGACAATTCACTGAATTTTTTTCCATCTGGGTATTTTCCTGTTCTCACTGACTCACATGCAAAGTAGTTTGTACCAAGACATCCAGGAGGACTGAACATCAAGCCCTGAAGGATATTATGTTTTCGATTGGAGCAAAGAACTCAAAGTCCAGAGAGGACATCTAATCAAGAAATGATCATTAAACACAGCAAAACTTTTGCCTTCAGGTTTTGAATTCATTCCACAAGTCTCAAAGAAAGAAAGAAAGAAAGAAAGAAAGAAAGAAAGAAAGAAAGAAAGAAAGAAAGAAAGATCAGGCAGTAATCTACTCCCATTTAGCCCATGCAGCATCCCTATAGGTAGTCAAGGATGATTTCCAGTTATATTTGAATGAATTTTTAATTTAAAGAAAGACCTGTTGACAAGTTTCTCTAAAGTCTGGGAAGTATTATATGCTCATTAGCTTCTAGGGTTTGGTGGGTGTTTTTAGTAACTGCCTTCATTAGCCCACTTACAGCCCTGACTGAGACTATATATGCAGGACTTTGCATATACACCCTTTAAAGATAGAAAGGTTAGTGTTGTGTAAAAAAAAAAAGCACAAATGCACAAAAATACAGATCTAGGTAATACAAAACAAAATGCTTTTTGTATCTGAAAAACTATTTTCAACTTCCTTACTTTATTAATAGAATATTGACAGTGTTTTATTTTCCAACAGTTTTCACAAATGGTCTTTAGTCTCTTCTATCAAAACACATAGAGTGTGTTATTCAAGTTGTGGCAAGAGATTATCAGCAAATTTATCTCAGTTCCCAGATTTAGGACAGTTGGTTCCTATGCCTAGAACTTTTAATGTAACTATTTGTCAATCCAAGTGGCTGCTAATTTATCACCTCTGGTTTCATCCAAATGCCACTTTATCCTTCTGCCCTCAAAGCAGAAAAGCCAGAGAGAGGACAGGAATCTGTAGTCAATAGACCTTCCTGTCCATGATAAGAGAACAGCTGCAGCCTAGATCTGTGCTATGGAACAACCAGAGTTTAACCCACAAACCCAAGTGCTCTGTGCATACATAATACCTGATCTATAGCAACTTAGTGAAAACTCAGGGCAGAATAAGAAAAAAAAACAAAAAAACAGAGCATTTTGGACAGACACCAGCTTCCAATGCAGGGTAAGTCTGAGCATCAGTTGTATTTTTAAACATCAGAGGGGTCAGAGGTGGAGTGTCTGAAACCCCTGAGTTCTGAAGGCTCAACTCCCACGGATACAAGATGCACAGGGTGTCTCAAACCACCTGTAAAGCCTCTTGTGTAATGAGATGCTGGACAGTTGAAAGTGTACTTAGGTTGTCTGCCCTGATCAATGGTCAGGGATAAGATGCACTAAGCTCCAGAGTCAAAGGCTTAGTTTTTATCAGAAGAGATTACAGTGATACCATTTACAGTCTTGAGTTCAGGAGTACACATTCTCATTTCTACTGTAACTCCCCGTTTACAGCTATTCCTTCATTACCTGAAAGGAATTAAAGTTATTCTCTATGCTCTCCATGTGAGGAAATTCTCTCCACTGGAAAGTGGCTGATCTTTGTGTCATCTCCATTGCAAGAGTTCATTATGGACAACAAAGCAACCTCTGCACAATTTTGGAAGCAACAGTCTGCCCTGCCTGGAGAATGTCTTCTGGAGTTACGTACTTTGTATCAAGTTTGCCTAAGCTTTTGAAGTGATCATGACATCTTTTTTCTCAGCCTTAGTAAGGTAACACTGACTGTGTACAAGCAGGAGAAGTGGAGTACAGCCACCTACACTAATTAGTTACTTCATCACCAGTAGCTCACTCTTTCCATTTGCTTACACATTGCAGCTCTTGCCTGGTGTCCTCCTGCAGATGTGAGCCATTTTGCCAGTTCGTATTCCTTGGAAACTCTGTATTACATATTCTTCCTTGATGCAGCTGAAGTCTTGTTTAGGAACTGAGGTTCCTAACAGGGTTTAGGAACATATAACTTTGAGCATCCAGAGAGAAACTAAAGCACAAAAGCTCAGCAGTGACTTCTGAGCAGAGCCACGCAAAAAAGGAAGGAAAATGCTCAGTAATCTGCATTAAACCCAGGATATGCTTCAGAGAGGCTTTGCTTTTAGAGTAGCTCTTCAGAGAGTCAGAGCCAAACAGTTCAAGCACCCTTTGATCTTAGCTGAGAAACACTCTGCTAGAGGGTGGGAAAGGATGAGGAAGTAGAGTGCTGTGGTTTTGGAGCCTTGCTGATGAAACCTATTGAATTCAAGCTTTCAGTATATTTAAATAGAAAGGCCATTTTTTAAAATAAGGAATTTTACTGTGTTGGATATTACTGTCTCTCTATCAGGAGGGTAATAACATCATCACACTGCTTAGCACTGAGAGTTACTTTCTCTGATAAACTGAATAGCCAAGCTTTCATATAGTTGTTATATCAGATTTTCTCCTTGAAACTACCTACTCAGATACATGCTCAACTGGCCCTTTGAAGCTTTAAAGAACTTAAAATATAGTTCAGTACAGCAGGTTCTGTCACTGTTTATCCTATTGGATAATACAGATTCACTTCTTGCAAAACATTCATGCATCAATACTATATTAATACGGAGTTTTCTACAGTGATAGGGAAGGTATTAAGAGTAAGGACCAAAGCTTGATTTGAAAATTCACATAGAACTCCTAAGAAAAGTAGAATATTATCACTAGGCACCTTAGCCACACAGAGAAAAGGTAGCACTTAAAGTTTCTTGATAATAATGGCCATTATTTCATATTATCACAGCACTTCTGTTATGAAGAACAAAGAACAAACACATATCTGAACTTAACTCAGCCCAAGGTCCACATTTAACTGATAGCACACTACAAGAGATTTCCTAGGAGGCTCCTGAAAAAGTCATTATCTTGAACCCTGCATCTAATCACTGCACTTGCACCTTGGATTTAGTAAAGCCCAAGGGAGTAACAACAAGCAAACTCATGAGCAATAAAACAAATACAGCAGAACTTCATTACTTACACAGAAAATATGGCAGAGCACATATAGAGATGAGAACTAGTGAGTCAAGGCACCTACCATTTTGAATATAGGGTAGGAAATCAACCTCTTCTTAAGTAAAAGGGAGCCTTAGTAGCACAGTACAAAGCCAACACACTTAGGTAACACTCATGTTTAAAACTACAGCCAGATTCCTCCCGTTTAAATAAATCAGCAAGCAGAAAAGCAGGTTGGGAGCGGAGCTTTAAAGGGGAGGAACTTGCATGGGGGAACTGGAGTGATTAAAAAAAATAAAACAAAGAAGAACCCCAACAACCCACCCACACAAGGGGAAGTCATTGAGCTTTTTTGTTTGTTAATGAAAACAGCTTGAAGTAGATCTAAATGAATTGTAAAGCAAAGCATTCCGAAATTATAGTTTATTCATTTTCATCTGCTATTACCTTCTCTATTATAAAGCTGTATTCTCAACAATAGCAATTTTCTCTCTATGGCTGCATATATGTTAAGATGACCAGAGCTTTGTAGCCTGAAATTCCAACAAAATGTTTTGACTACAGCATTTCTCATATACTGCTGCAATGGACTTGCTGGTGGGCTGGAATTTTGCTGATGTTTATGTTTTATTTGGTTTTGGTGTTAGGTTTCTTGTTGCTGTTGTTGGGTTTTTTTCCTTTTTTTTTTTTCCAAAAGCTACCTATTCCTTTCTGTTCTGTTACAGGTATGCACCTATGTATATAGGTGTTATAGGTATACCTATGTATATAGGTGTAATTATTTGTACAAGGTAACAGTGAATCATGTTTCAAGCTTCAGATTTGTTTCCTGCTATGACAGGGATTTTTTTTTTTATTATTTCACTGCTTCATTTCTTTGTTTAAAAGTTTATAGCTGTTGCAGTTTCCCTTTTTCTCTTCAATGCTTGTCTAATATAACTGGAATTTTGCAGTAGGTTTGGAGGGATGGGAAGACAGTAATTTTACCTCTCTTCTTTATTGCCTTAACCTCAGATTTTAGAATTGTTTTCTCCACTTAGGAGTTTCCCCATCTGACAGTTTTCCTATGCTGCATGATTTCAGAATAATCTGCTTAGCTAGACAAACCATAAAGCTGAGATGGAATTGACATGAAGCATCCAAAATACAAGCTGTACTGGACCTTGGCTTGCTAAAACACGTAGCCCCTACTAATTGCAATTATGTTTATAGCTGCTGTAAACTTTACACTATTCAGGTAAAGCTAATTTACATGATGTGGCATTATTGAGCCACGTAAGTATCTTCTAGAGAAACTGAGGATTGATTCACTGATTTTCCTCTAAGCTGTGCATGAAAAAGAAATAGCTTTTTCTTCATGAAACTCCTCTGCCTTTGGCTTTGCCTTCTCAGACCTGTTCCTGTGGCATTTCAGAGGAGCTATGAGCTTCAGCTTTAATAGCACCTGTCAGGGGGTACCTGTGCCCATAGAAAGGAGACAAGGCCAGGCTCCCAGCTCAGCCAGTTCCATTATCACCTGCTCCATGTAGCTCTCTTAGCATTCTCCCCCTTCAGATACCTGTCCTTGGGCTGTTAATTTTGCAAGAGCAAGAGAAGCAGCAGTGAGTTTGCCCTGTCTTTGGGTATCAGTGCTGTGTATCTCAGATGCCTTGGCTTTGCTGCAGGCTGGGAGAACATGCCCACAGCACATCCTACCTGGCCTGCCAGGAGCCCAGAGTGTGCTGCAGAATTCCACGAGATGGTGAGGCTGCACTCATTGCCTGGGCTCAGTGGGTGTCACAGCTCCAACAAAAATGGCATTAAAGGATGCACATAGGAAAGCTTCTCCTTAATGATAATTTCTGTTCAATGCTCATAAATTAGAATACAGCTGACACCCTTCTCTGACACACATAGCAAGTGACATGCAAATGTTGAGGGTTTTAATTTTTCATAACTGATCTGAATAAACTCCATATTTTGGAAAGGCACATCTTTTTTTGCTAGTAATTTTCTGTCAAAATCAAAGCAGAGTTATGAATCTCAGCCTTTGCTTCTCTTTATGCATGTATATAACATTTACACCTGCATCCCTCATACCCATTAGTGACTTAAGATGAGCAGTAGGTAGCTTATGTATATGGGGAGTTCAGGTTGTTTCCTTTCTGTTGTCACTGTCAAAAAAGTTTTGCATAGAGGATGAATCATGTGAGGTTTTGTATCAAACCTTAAGGTCATGGAACAACATGAGCTTTTGTTATCCAAAGATGCCAAAAGAACTTTTCTACATATAGCAAATAGCAGAGGAATTAAATAAATAAAGGGAAAGCATTGGCTCCATGTAACCATTTATCTGTTGTCCCTTCAAAACTTGGATTTAAATTTTGTGACTCTGTGGGAGGTATGAACTTACTTTATTTGAATGATTTTTGAATTCCAGTTTGTTTTCTTAATGCTATAAACTTAATTCTTTATTGCTCTATTCTGCTTTCCAAGGGCTGTGTCCAGCTTTGTAAAGCAGAATAATTCCACTGGAACATAAATGATCTTCTCAGAGCACAAGTGGGTTCCTCAGGAAAGGAAGTATAGGAGATGGACTTAGGACTTGGAAGACCAGCATGCTTTTTGCCAGTTCTCTTGCTTGCAGCTTGATTTCAGGTTGATCTTTGTCTCCACCATCCTCTCTGTACACAAGCAAGAGCTTGGAGAAGGCTCCATCTCCACAGCTAGAACAAGCAGTTGTACCAAGGCAATGGCAACAGTCTGGTGTGCCATACCCTATGATATAGACTTTTAAACCATTACAAAAGGCATTATAGCCAGCTTTTATATTCTTAGTTAGGGATTAAGCGAGATTGTAGTGTATTAAATGTTGCCAATAAGCTTGTGCATATAACTGATCTAGCATATTGCAACCTTTTACTGCTTGTGATGCTGTAGAAACAAATATTCTTATATTTTTGGAACCTGGTTTAAGCATTATTCTGAATGGGAGCCTGGCACTACTACTTTGTGCACTGTATCTTTAAATAGGCATAACTAACAAACTGATAAGAAAATGGCTTCAGCCTGGACTGCAGACAGGTTTCTACTTCCAGCCAGTCTATAGCAACAGGGAGTGTTCAGGTGGCTGTCTCGTTCAAGCTGTGATTTCCCTGTATGCCACCCCTGAGCCCAGGCTTGCTTCTTTAATAACATGCAGGCAGTTATGCAGCTGTTGCCTTTAACAGCACACAGGGTGATAAGAAGGGTGCATTGGATCCAGGTATTGCAGCAAATTGAGGTTATTATCATACCACTTGCAGTACTTCTCTGCAGGAGCAGGAAGCCCAGTACTTGGGAAACACAGGCTCTGACTAGGAGGGATTTGCTTACCTTCCTTCAGTGCTGGAGGAGGGTGGAGGGGCTGGTACAGCTTGCTTCCTTTGCTGCTTTACAACTCCCAAGGGGGGTTCTAGGGTTGGTTCTTCCCCAGCTCCAGTGGTGCTTCCCCAGCTCCCGTGGCAGGACTAAGCCCCGAATCATCAGAGTGTGGCTTTAATAAACAGGCGACACTGCACCCAGGTAACCTTTGAACCTGCCTTGCAACAGGTTCAAAGGTAAAAAAAAAAATTATTCCTGATCAAATATAAAGAGCAATTTTGGCTGGTTAGAAATGTTAAACATACAAGTCTTGCACAACAGCGTTAGAAGAGAGCAGCGCATTGTGAAAACTAACCCCAGCCCTGTGAAAGCTGCAGCCCTGGGGTTTTCATAGGGGCTCTCGTTTATTCTGAGTGTGCACAGGGCACTGAAGAAGTCTTGCTTCACTGAGAAAAGGTGCCTCTCAGTTTGCACTTTGAGCAAGTAAACATATTCCATATTTTTCACCAGAAGTTTTGTGTAGAGTCCTGTCCTGAACATGTCCAGCCATTGAGGTATGGGTTTCCCTTGCAGCTCCAGAGGTCTGTGAAGTAGCCTCTCCTTTGGGGTCAGGGCTCTCAGGGATGTATGGGGGGCTGGTTATCTCACCATGGTGCACCTTCCCTTTTGACTCTGTGCAAAGGTTAGTGCACTTGCTCAACTGCCAAATAGGCCAAGCCTGTTTTTTGAGAGATTTCTTGTGTTGATATAAACAACTGTGGTTTTGGTTGTGGTGGGGTTTTTGTTTTTTTTTTTGTTGATTTTTTTTTCCTTCCTTTATCTCCAAAATGGGAATAAGAGGGTGTCTGTGCTTAATGCTTCTTGAGAAAGACAATTGTGAGAAGTATGCAGGCTGGGCTAGCAGGTGGAGCTTCCTGGCTTTGCTTCCAAAAGCTGTGGATATGATCTTTGGAAGACATTTTCTGCACATGATCCAATAGATAAGGCTAAATAACGAAATCCTTTGAGCACTCAGTTCCAGAGCTTCCAGAGGGTAACAAAGGTGGTGAAGGGCACTGAGGGGAAGCTGTATGAAAAGCTGCTGAGGTCACTTGGTTTGTTCAGCCTGGACAAGAGGAGACTGAGGGGGAGAGCTCCCTTGTGAGAGGGAGAGGAAGGGCAGGCAGCTCTTGTCTGTGGTGAGCAGTGACAGGACCCAAGGGAATGGAAGCTATATCAGGAGAGATTTAGTTTGGATATTAGAAAAGATTCTTCACCCAGAGGGTGTTTGGGCAGTGGAACAGGCTCCCCAGGGAAGTGGTCACAGCACCAGCCCTCACAGAGTTCAAAGATTGTTTGGACAATGCTCTCAGGCACATGGTGTGGCTTTTGGGAATGGTTCTGTGCAGGATAAGGACTTGGGACTCGATGATCCTCATGGATCCCTTCTAACTGAGAATACTCTGTGATTCTGTGACTGGTCAAGATAATAAACCTTTTGTTGATCTGGTTTGTCTGGGGCTGGAATTTGACACCTGTATGAAATCTGAAGAGTAAACTAATACACTTTTCACTTGAGACTTAAGTATTCTTAATTGGTGTAAGGGAATCTGACTGTATCAGTGGAGATGAATGAAAGTGGAAGCACCTGTGCCCACACAGCATCCCAGATCTTCTGACTGCAACCTTCTCTTAGGTTTTAGAAAATGCCAGTTTAAGGAGGATGAAAGAAAATTAATGGGAGGGTTTTCTAAACTTGGTACAAAGAAGTGACACCAAAGTCTCTTGGCTTCTGTCTGTGGGGCATCTTGCGTGTGGGAAACAAAGCAGTTGATTCAAGGTTTTTATGAGGTATGTGATAGATACTAATAATTAGTAGTTGGGCATGTCCCCATTCAGCCTAAGTGGATATTGCATCATCATTTCAAAAAAGCTGCAGTGACTGACACCATCTGTGGTTTTGGCTCCTGGATGTATTTTACAAACCAGTGGGGGTGGGGAAGGAAGGCGGGGAAGCATAGCAGAGTCACTTGAAAAGGAAACAAAGCCAATTACCTGAGTTAGTTGTGTATGTAAAGCTGTAACTGCTTTTCCTTCTCCACCCTTTCTCCCTGGTACATAAAGCACATGGCATTTTACCTCGTTTGAACAGCAAATTAATCCAAGTTGTGGTGTTTTATCACCTTTCACCTATACAGTTTCTTCCTAATGAATTAAAACTATTGATTAGTTTACTGTTAAAAACTGTGAACTGAGCCAGTTGGAACAGTGAGTGAGTCCTTGAGTCAGGCAGGGAAGGCTCTTGGTCTGCTGAACTGCTAATAGTGGGTAACCTTTTTTCAGCTTGTTTTGAAAGCAGGTGAGAAAACAAAACAAAAACAAAACAACAAACAACAACAAAAACAAAACCCACATTCACAAGTCCTGTGTTCTGTACTGCAGGCTTGTGTCTGTACATCATCTGTGTTCCTTGTTGTTTGCAAATGAGTGATGCTGTAGTTTGTGATCTCAGTGACCAAAGCACACAACCAATGACATAAAATAACCTAGATCAGCTGTGCAAATATCACCTATGTCCCAGTTCTGAAAATGAGGAGCTGAAGGCAGACCCACAAACACTGGCGTTTTTTTTTCATAAGATTAGAAAAAAAAATAAATCAGGTAATGAAAATATATTTTTTTTTCCTCAAGAATTAATTATTAAGAAAATGTATGACAAATGCCATGATGAATTGTCTGTAGGTTATCAGGGGTTCCACAAATTTTTCAGTCTAGTCATTTTTTGAAATCTGAGCAGGTTATGGCTCAATATGAATTCAAACTCTTACTTTTTGACAGAAGTGTCTGCATGCTTGGGGTTTTCAAGATGGTGTGAATATGATTTTTCCTCTGCTACTTTTTACAGGTGACAGAAAGCTCAATAGTTTCCCTTCTTTGTTTAGATCCACTTCCTGTGCTGATTTAAAGTATCACTGTTCAGATTAACACATCTATCAAATGTAACCCTTGTGCAATCACTTGACTCTTGAATAATGAAGAAAGGGACCAAAAGGGAGCAAAAGAAATTAAAAAGTGTGTCTTACAGCCTTGTTTGAGCTCCATTACTGAATGGAAGATTCAGAGGTATATATATTAAATACCTACCAGTGAACATACAAATGTAGGATATCTCTGAATGCTGCTTAAAAGTTATTTTAACTGAGGTTGTGCAACCAGTCTGAGCTGTGAAAGAGTGGAGCTAAAGGTCATTACCACACAAAGCTGGAATTTAATCACTTCTAGCTACCATACAAGAAGTCTTCTTTAATTGGTCTTGTAAAATCTACTCAAATGCTACAGGCTGTTGATTGATAAACATGAAATAAACTCTAATCCTTCAGCCTAAATAGTTGCCCTGACATAGTAAAATTTGGTGGCAGGATATTACAAGTAATTTTTACTGTATTAAAACATTTGTGTGAAAGGCATAGATGTGTCATTGAACTGTTTTAACAGTTAGGGAGGCTGCATGTGTATTTGCAGTTGCTCTGTGGTGCCCAAGAACAGCTGCACCTTACTTTGGTTGCAGGATGTGGCTGCTGCATAAAATTGAAGAATCTGAGTGAATTTGCTGCTTCTGTGTTGCCACTGACAATCTTGCATTCTCCTCTCTTCATGCAATGTTGAGTCGTGTGTGTGCTTGTGTGTCTGTGGTTTTAAAACCAGACAAAACAGAATGTTGAGATAACTGTAGGTGTTAGATACATACAAGTATGAACTGATACTCTCTACCTTGCAGGGGAAAAAAGCATCTGATTTCTATCTTGACCTGCTGACTCTAAGCATAAGAACTGACAGATAATTCTACTGATTTGACTGGAAACTTTTTAATATGTTATAGAGTGCATTTACATTGGTCTATTTGGGATCAGAATTTGTCCTCAAAAGACTAATTCTTTTGAGCTCAGACACAAAAGAAATATTTGGCATTGATCACTTCTGTTCAATCTGATAAGATGCATAGGTGATCCAAAAACTGAAGCTATTGATTCATTTGCTCAGTAGTTTTGAAAGTCCAGTTCTCTTATTCCACTTACACATTTACCTGCCTATTTTGCTGTACTTAGCCTCCCCTACTGCCAGGATAAAATGTGGGCAGCATAAGCAGCCATGAAAGTTTATGAACAGAGACTTTGACTATTGACCATTCAAACTGGAAGTAGGAAGATGAAGCAAATCTTTCCTAATGACTTTAGACTTTGGATTTTCATACTGATAAAAGGAAAAAGCTGATGTTCAAAATAAGCAATACCTGACATGCAATATTTAGATGAGGAAAGTTTAAAGACCACTTGGATTGCTTCTAAGAGTTATCAGTCCTGTAATTTCACTAGGTAGTTAAATCCTTATTGAAACTAAATTCCAATTTTTGTTTTTAACAAGCTTTTGATGTTGCAGTGATAAATATAATGGTTTGCTAAGATGTCTGTTACAGTCCTCTGTGTGTTGTGTCCTGGACCTCATCTGTCTACCTGTGCTTAACAGAAAGGATAAGCTTTTTCTGATATTCTGAGGAGACTTGAGATTCATCTGTAATTTAGAAACTCTCTAATACAGGGACTCTTTTTTCCTTTCAGGCTGAGATAATGCCATTGATGTTGATTACCAATAATTATAAACCAATAGAGATTCAGCCTTTAAAATATGGCATATCTTGTATTGCATTTTTATAGAAACAATGCAGAATGCCTGTAATTTCTGAAATCTTTTCTCTTGATCTGTGCTTGACTGAGTCAGCTTTGCCTCAGTTAAAATCAGGTTAAATATAAGAGGACATATATCTCACATTGTGAGATGAGGTGTCCAATGCTTTCATGATTTAATTCTCTGATTTTCATGAGCTACATAGATTTAAGAGACCACTGAATTATGCTGTTGCATCAGTACTGGCATAGTCTTTAATTTCCACATATGTATTTCTTTAGAAATCTGTGTAAACAGACCGCTGGAGCTAAATTTTAGAAGGTTTTTGAGATCACTGTCATGCAAGATCACAAAAAGAAGCATTGCTTTGAACTGAGAATTTAGATGTTAATTAAGCCTCTCTTGTTGAAGTTGCTTATGTAATGATTAAAGCACTTGTATTTTGGTGCCTAAAACTAGGTTCAGAAATGCAGAGACTGTTTGAGATAGTCTCAATAGCACATCTGGGTTTTCAGGGTTTTACAGATAAAGAATTTGCAAATTCAATTTTGTGCCAAATGAAGCTACTGACTTTGAAAAAGCCAATTGCTTGACTAAAAATACATACTTGTGTATTGAAGGTCAGGGGAATACATTGAGGAAAAAAGGTAGTGATATTCAAATTCAGGCAATCACAATCAGTACTTCCTGTGGCTAAACTGTAACCCCTGGGTCATGGTTAGTAAGAGTATGGAGCAAGGTGAGTACATGACTTTGCACACCCGATTCAGTACAGTGTGATCCAGAATCAGTGTGTGATGTGTGGGGTTGTAAATGCCCCAATGCCCTTCTAAGGCATTTCCTCTGCATTCACTGCAATAGACTTGCAAAAGCGATGAATCTGATGCTTTTTAGTTGAGTTACAGCAGATATGATTATCAAAAGGTACTGCAGGAAGTCATGACAAATCACTAATCAGATGTGTCAAAGTGAGCACTTAAGTACAGACATTTAGTTGAATTTCCATTGTGTTCAGTGTGACTTTCATTTTTTAAAAAATATTGTTAAATTGCATATTTCTCAGATTTGTTTTGGACAGAAAGCATCTGGAATAAATATATAACAAGAACAGGGATTTCTCTTGGGTTAGGATGGCAGCAGAAGTGTTTGCTTTTCTGTCCAGGAAGAGAATTTCTACCTGTGCTGTATAACACAGGATGTTACTTCTGGTTTAGATGAAGATTAGCAGCACTACCACTGAGACAACCTTGCACTTCACTGCTAGTGGTATTTGCCTCATCCTCAATTACTCTTTTACTGTATCATATATACCCAGTTGTTTTCCTTCCAGCTGAAGTGGGATAAACAATATATGATAAGCTGTAAAATCTGACCTGGCCTGGGTTGCAATAATATATTGAGTCCAAACGCAGGATGCCATTGAAACAATTAAACCAAAATGCTCTGATTAATTAAGATTATTTAATTAATATCTGGTGACACATGAAGCCAGAGCCAGCAGAATACAAAATGGAATAAGAGGAAATTATAGAGTCTGAGGTACGGCTGTGCTGCCACTTGGTGACAGCACGTCTCATTGTGCCCTTCAGTGACACTTCTCCCTGTCAGTGCTGCAATAACTCCTGCTCTGGTGAACCTTGCCAATGCTTTGGTCAATGTGCCAGACACCTTCGAGTTTGTTATGGCATCTCAAGCACCTCAGAATGCTTCCTACCCACACTGCAGCCAGAAGCTGGGCTCAGCTCTCCAGATTGCTGTCAGCAGCCTTTTCCAACCAGTCGTCCTTAGCTAACTTTAGCCCAGCTTTTGTTTGTTCTGATTGTGTTTGCAATGGCAGGGAGTCTTCTGATGTCTTCACCTGTCAGGTTCAGCAGGAGAATGTTTCATCCCTTTTAGACCAGGTTGCTCAAAGGCTGAGGTGGATTATCTGTTTCTGTGGTTTGCTTGCTTCACCCTCCAAGTCCTGTGATTCTGGGGTTTGGGTATTTGAGAACAGTGCTTGGACCAATGTGTCCCCAATATCTGTGGGCAGTGCTGGCATGGGAGAAGGCTTTGTCTAATTTTTGACTCATACTAGCATTCTGTCTTCTTTGGTAAAACCCAGTTTGACTGCTACTTTCCCATGCATGCTGTGTTCCATTTCCAGGCTTTTCTGGAGGAGTGCTTTGGCTTAAGACTATTGCTCCGAGGAGCCAGCAGGATTTGTCAGGGGCTCTGTACCCACTGCCATTGCTTCTTCTGCCTCTGAGCTCACAGGTTACTGCAGTGCATACATCTCACTTTCTCCCTCAGTATAAAATTCTGAAATTCCTGTGATGACCCTGTGCTCCTGCCAGTAGTTGCTAAAATGACCTGAGACTTTGGACAACAAGCTGGGAAATTGGGCATGGGGAGGAGACTGAAAATTGCAGCCTCTCTGTAAGTCTTTTGTGTAAGTTAATGTAGTGTTAACACTGTTTTCCTGTGGCTTCTTGTCCAATTGTGATGAGAACTTCCTTTGATACAGATTGCTTTGTGCCTGTTCCAGATCTGGGAGCATATTCCTTCTGCTGTGAAGTTGGTACTTTCTGTTAGGAAATGGGATTTGTTAGGAAGGGGGTTTGGTAATTATAAAAAATGAAGAAGAGTAAGTACTTAACAGCAAACCCAGGCTCTTCAGCTGTACTGAACTCTTGAGTCAGCTTTTTTCGCAGTCAGCTCTATCATTTTCTCTTATGAGTAGCTGATTTCTGTTCAGGCTGTTTCCCACAAAGTACTTTCTAGATGACCTCAGAGCTATTTAAGAAGGAGTTTTATTTGGTCTTAAGCAGTTTCAGAAAGCTGAACCCTGTTTTGCTTTGAGGATCTTTCAAAAATTACAAAGCAAGAGAACAGTTTTAGCCGAACAGAATTGGATTATTTTTTTCTGAAATGCTGAAGCACAGTGTCTTCACTTAATTTCCAGCTGGGCTTGGATGTTTGGAATATGATTTTCTGCAGTTGATACCAGCCTTGAGAAATACTTTAACTAGTCAGAAACAGACTGCATATTTAGGCCCAGTCTTGTACATCCTGGGGTGGCACTTCAGGCACTGGCTCATGCTGCCTTGAGTACCTTTTAAGCCTGAGGCAGCACTGCCAGGATTAATCTCTGTACCACGAGATGTTACTGTACTTGAGGCTGCTTGGAGCTCCTGAGTGTTTCCTGTTCTTTGGCACACAGCCTGCTCCTTTCTCAGCCTTTCAAACACAACACCCACCATGGTACAGTTTGCCCCAAAACTGTGCTTTGAGCTTCTCTGGCAGCCTGCCCATAGCTTTAGATCAATTTGCTCTGACTGCAGTCACAGCATTTTGACTCACTCTGTAGCAATCCAAAGAAGGTGCTTCCTGGTAGAGGTATGCAATGCAAATGCTAGAAAATATTTCTGCAATACCACATCTCTGTTTATAACTGGTAACATCCAGCTTTTTCCTTGAGGAAATGCTAGCATTTAAGCTGGGCTAATGTCTATAGCACATAAAGAAATCTGTCTCTCTGTTAGCAGGAGCATGTAATAAATTCTGTAAATACCATAAATGTCAAATCAGCATCATCAGTGAGAAATGGATCATAATTATATGAGCTTTAGGCAGCTGATTCTGAACATTAGAGGAACACTTGAAGAGTGTTGAACTGTTCAGTCACTTTGTAAATTCTAAAAGCTGCTTGAATATAGTAATCAGTATCTGCTCCATGTTCTGTGCATGCACTCCACAAAAAAGACTTGTTTTGTGGTAATCCCCTCTGTTGTCCTCCTCTGGCTGCTGACATCCCCAGCTTACTCATATTTCAGCCCATGGTGTGGAGTGCAGATCATTGCAAGACTTCCTCCTGAGGTGCTGTCACGTGACACTTCATTTTATACACCCACATATTGTTGTAAAACCTTTGGTGTAATTAATATAATTAATTATTCCTTATTAGAGTTATACTTCCCAAATCCATCTTATTGACCAAATGTCCAGGAAAGGGTCCCATATCTCCACAGAACAGGAGCTACTACAGAGGGTGTTCGACTTCAGCCTCCCAACACAGGTGGAGGACAGCCCAAGGCTCTGGAGATTCTGACAAGTGCTGGAAATGATGAGTCTTTCTTTTCTTTCCTTTACTTCTCTTCTATTTCATCCAAAAGTGGTGCACGCTAGTGTTTTTAATTTTTTAATTAAGT
Organism: Aegithalos caudatus; assembly: GCA_013389925.1. Taxonomy (NCBI): domain Eukaryota; kingdom Metazoa; phylum Chordata; class Aves; order Passeriformes; family Aegithalidae; genus Aegithalos; species Aegithalos caudatus. The sequence goes on along the minus strand of WEIU01016065.1, from coordinate 178,561 downwards.
TTTTGCAAGAAGACACATTAGGAAACACTTCTGTAACGCCCAGATGGATTTCATCTAATTTGCATTCTCATCTCCAAATTTTGCAATCTGTGTTTGTCTAAAAAAAAAATTAATAAAGGGGAAAAAAAATCCAACAAACTTATCTAAGGAGGTATATCCAGACAGTAGAGTTGATGGCTTCACTTAGCTCTGTGTAGTCACTGGGGTACTTAATATTCTGTAGTACTACTTCATTATTTGAAAAAATAGCATCCATGCTGTTGCTGAGATCCTCCTTTTTATCTTGTGGGTTGAAGTGCTATTTGCTTTCTTCCAGTCTTGCAGTAATTCCACATGCTCTTCAAAAATACAGACCAGTATACATTGATTCATTATCTCACATATTTCCATGTATCAAATAGCTGTCATAGAAGTTAAGAATTCAGAAATTTTACTTCTCCTACCTCCATACCCTTTCTTTTTCTCATCTCTACCCTAAAAGTGCAAACGCACCGAGCAAGTGATCGCATAGTAGCTGTTAGTCAAGGCTGGTAAATGGAACTAGATATTCAACAGAGGATACTCCTCACACATAAAACCATAAAAATCTCCTAGCATCTTTTAATGAGCTTACTATGAAAGATCAAACCACACATTGTGACACACGAGAGAACCGAAGAGATCAACAATATCATTGAAGTCTTAACTCTGTAGCAACAGGGAGTTGTTAACTTCAGATAAGCAGCTTTGCCCAAGAAATGGATAAAGCAAGCAACTTTTTTTAAAAATTCCTTTTCTTTAGGTTACTTTTGTCTTAAGACACTTACCTCTTTCAGTAGAATATCAGTTGTTGTTTCTGTAATCTCTTTAGCACTGTTGTTAGCTTCCTGCTCTTTGCTATTCGATCTGCTTACTCAATCATCTTTTATACTGTGACAGCTACACCCTCACGTAATAATAACTTGTTTTTATGCAGTGCATTCACCTCAGTGATTTATCCAGCCTACTCACAACCTTACAAACCTGAAAACATTGTTTTAATGGGATGCTGTCTACCCTCTGGTTGTCTAATCTATTAAGGGTATTTTTTCTGTGATTTTGAGATCACTTCCCGTGTGGCTTCAAGGCAAATGGTATAGATTTACTATATATCAATATGGTAAAGAATTTCAGTTTGAAATTGATTTTTTCCCATTAAAATGAAACAATTCACAAAATTACTTCCTCAATGAATCTACTTTGACAGTAGAATTTCCATATGCTTGTCAGGCATCGAAACTTTTCTAATTGAGGTTCAGTGCCCAGACTTAACAGAGAGTTTAAAATTGAAGTAAAATACCTTTTCATCCAGAGCCCTTGTGATTGTTGTTTCTAGTCATCTTAATACAATGATTTTAAGTAACTGCCAGTTACATGGACTTTTACCAGAGTTTGGGGGAAGTCCCTCTCTGGTCCTTTTGCATGGCCAGAAGCTTGAGCAGTTGCCTGTCACTGTAGAGATTGTTATCATCTAAAATAAAGTCTCTCAGAGACTTCTTGCTGTCGTGTTTAACACCCTTTCAGTGAAGGCCAGCTAGAGATTGTCCAAGAGCAGCTAATACAGCTTCTCCTGCTCATGTCTGCCTCGCTGGGCTCCTCTCAGGGGGCAGGGAGTGATCTGCAGTTCTCTGTGCTCCCACAGGGCTGGTGCAAAGAGCACGATGAGTTTCTGTGGAAGAGTGGTTAGCTTTCATCTTGCAACATTTTTGTTTGCTCAATTACTTTTTTCATTCCTTACTGACCTTTTCCCAAGTCAAATAATTTTTTATTTATTTAGTTTTAATCAGAGACTTGAGAGCAAAACCTGTCATCCCCTGGATATAAATCTTGGTACAGACATACATCATAAGGAAAAAAAGATTTATTTTTGCTGATTGCCTAATAGTTACTCAGGTAACACATGATCCCGTGTAGTTAATTCTGTCTGCTGATTTGGATCACTGTCTTCTGTTGCATCCTTTAACTCTCCTGCAAACTCCTCAGTTTCAATATGGTCTCTTTCAATGTGAATGCCAGGCCAAAAACACTGAATTTTTTTTGTTTGATCTAGGTATTCCAGTATTATAAATATCAGCCATGTTTTGATAGAGGGAGTTAGACAAATATAAGTTAGTTAAAGATTTGGAAGAAACACATAACTATAGCTTTTTCTGGGGCTTAACAGGTGCTGTGTGAAAATCCTTCTGAAGCTATCACGGTATGGAATGCAATACACAGTACTATAAAATATACAAACAACTGAAATCTGTGGGAGACCAATAAATCCAAACTGACCTACAAGAAAAAAATAAGTCAGTGGGAATTTGGCTTATTGAAGTTGATAAACGATTTAGACTTGCACTACAGAATAACTTTTGCCTTTTTATTTTCTGGCAAAAAATAAAAGGCCATCTTCTTGTGACCATCATTAGAGCACTTTTTTTTTTTTTTTTTTGTCTTCTGACTGAAATATCCCTGTGTTTTGGTATGCTCAGACAGTTAAGCTGGACAATGTCCTTCTCTGACACTTCTGTCAAAATTGTGTCCCCTCTGCAATGAGTAGCACAAGTACTTTATAAACATTCTCTGACAGGACCTCTGCTGCATTAGCTGAAAGCTCACCTGAGGTGCATATTTGGGTTTTAACAGTAAATAAATACTTCCTAGTTAGTTATAGTTAATATACAAGTGCAAACACTAGGTCAAAGGCAGTCTTTTTTTAAGGTCATATGTGGTTCCCAAAGACAATAGTGTTTCCAAATCTCTGTGGACTTTGTCCTTGCTGTTAGCTGTTTAGAGGATGATTTGTATTTTGTGCTTTCTTGCAGAAAGCCTGTGAAGCTTTACAAAACAGGAAATGTTCCTCTTGTGCTAGAAAGCAGCTGGTAGTGAACACTGAAAATTGCTATTGTGACTAACACTGCAACCATCCTCTTTGCAATTTATTTTATGGACTGCACTGTGTTACACATTTCCGTTCACAGCACAAGTGAGAACACTCAGCAAGGATTACTGTGTGCTTAGCACTGGCACAGAGATATATTAATCTCCATCTAGAGTAGCCAGCATCTTTAAAACACAATTCATCCACACAGGGCAAAACTTTGCATCTAAATACAAGCCTGATCCAATTGCTGGAATATCTCTAATTCAAATTTCTGTACTCAGGGCCATTTCATAGCAATCTGCATCTGAGCAGTCTGTAGCCATCTGCTGTGTGCATCTTGCACGAGCACAGTTTTTGGAACCTGGCCTCACTGAAGGTTTGCCTCTTAGGTAGTTTCCAAACTCACTGTTTTGTCATTTTAAAAATGCATATATATTATCTTCTGTCACATTACTTAGATATATAATTCTGTATTGCAGCAATAGACAGCCCAAGCAAAGGCTACTGGGTCTAGCTGGGGAAGTGATGCATAAATAGATGACCATTTGACTGGCATTGACCATTTGACAGACTCCTTGCTGGCATTGTACTTAGCCCCAGAACTGTGCTGACAGCGTGTGCTGCTTTCCCTTTTGCTTGGTGCATCCCCACTCTGCAGGAAGAGGACTTTGCTCTGCTTACTCTAGATTCAGCATTTTTCTCTCACCTGGGAGGAGGGCACAGGTAAAGTGTTCACATGTGACACTGGGAATAAAATAAACTCTGAACTAAGTCACTCCCACACATAACATTATGACCTTTGTGGGCCTCGTCCAACTTGGGATATTCCATAATTTTATGTGACTGCTCACTTCAGAACTTCAACAGGGCAGTGCAAATCAGAACAGTAACTTTCTCTCCTTCTTGAACTGCAGAAAAAAGGGACACAAGTCAGAAAATATATGTAAAAGTAAAACATCAGAAAGAAGGTAAAAAACCATCTATTTAGAGCCAAGTCAGAGTGAATCAAGGAAATAGGAGATGGCAAAACCTGCATTGTATTAATTGCCACAATGGTGGGTTTTGTGGCTGGAAAGGTGATTGATGCCAGGGCTGGGCCTGTGAGAAGGGTTTGAGTTGTGCCAGGCTGCTGATTTTCAGTGAAGCAGGAACAAAATGCCCCAGTCCTCCTGGGCTTTTCTGGGACACCCTTCTGCTGCCACCCATGATTCACCTCTTTGTGCAGAGCTCAAACCACCCCTGCTGATCAGCCTTAGTTAATGCCCACTGTAATGAGGTGGTCTCCCCACCACCCACATTCTCCAGACACTGAAGTAACTGCAATAAAGCCTGTACTTGTCTCTTTTCATGGGGAAGGCTCTGGGGGAAGCAGTAATTCCTGAACTCTCACATGCTAGACTTTGAAATTCATCAAATTCCATCAGGAAAATTCCAAGATATTGATCAAACTTTTGAATTTTAGCACAGGATTTCCAGGAAAAAAAAAAAAAAAAAGGGTAATATTTGTGAGTTTTCCTCCACAGAAGAAGAGGAAAAATAAGATGAGAGGATGAATGAAGCTGTTTCTGGTTATCTTGAATTGTCACTGATACCTTGTTTGCAGGTGTTTGTGTGTTGGTTCAGGTTGCTGTCCATCATCACTCAAAGAAATGCTTTTCATAGGGATTTTAATTGCTTGATAGTTTTGGTTTGATATTCTGGAAATTCTTTTTTCTGTACAGCAAAGAGAAGCCTGCAGCTGACACTTCTCTTGCATAAAAAGCAGCTGTTTCTTGTATTACCTCCAGGCACTTTAATTTCAGGACTATTAATGGATAAAACATCCATGGCAATTTCCAGCTGCCATAAAGCACTTTATTTTCCATCACCACAAGATATTTAAATGATCATCAGCCAATTGATATTCAACAAACAATACATGTTTATCTGCTGAATTACAGCCCATTGGGCTGTTAAGGGACATGTCTGTGGTTAAACTCCGTCCATAAGTGTTCACTACGTGGTGATAATTAATATTATTATAGTACTGATCAATAGCTCTGTTTGTTCTGTGACAAATTGGAAGGGAAGTGGTTGTATGTGGCTCTTCACTACCTCTTCAGCCTTGCAGTCATTCAGGTGTCAGTCAATTCTGCTCCACTAAATGGGAAACTTGTCTTTGCTGTCTCACAGTTTAAGGTCAGCAGCAATGCAGTAAGTTTAACTTAAGTATTTTATTGTGTACTTGTTGGTCAATAGGACAAAATCAACCAACATACCAGTGCACACAGTGCTCACAATCCAGCAGTGAGCTGACCCCAATTTCTAGCCTTTTTCAAGGAATTCACTGGATTAAATGTTGGAGTTACTAACTGGATGCCAGAGAAGGGGCATAGTTTCTGCATTGATAACAGCAGTGTTCTCCTGGTGTACCAGCATGGGTTCCTGGTCACTCTCATTCTCCTGGGGAATCTACTAGGTATTTATATTTTTTGGAAGAGAGCTAGGAAAGACTTGAAAGAACCTTTCACAGCTCTTTTCTTCAGAGAAAGAGCTTTGATATTGTGTTCCTTGCTTACAAACACTTGCCAAATATGGTACTGTAATTAAGCTTCCTCCTTTTCCCAGTCTTTGATTTCCCCAGGTTTGAATACTCAAGTAAGTTTGTTTGCAATCAAAATGCATCTGAGGCACCTTTGTGTGATTTTCAGTCCTCAAAGACTAAGAAATCCCAAATTCCATGTAAGAGTGATGTTCTTAGGTATGTTTTTATTCCTTCCTACTTGAAGAATGATACTAGCTAGTTCTAGATATGGATTGGCAATTAATTCCTGTTGAACTAAAATCACAGCTGCATTTGGGACAAAGCTGGAATGTATTTATTGGAATCAAAATGTACTTTTAGCTGAAAATGATTTGTCAAATATGAAAGCCAGGCTTGAGGCTGCTGTATTTTTGCTGCATTTTGGTTAAAGTTTGTTACTTAAGCTATGTTCCTATGTGGCCTCTCTACATGATGTTCTCCTGATGTATGCCATACCTGTGAAGGAAATGTTAAACCATGAGGCTATGTCTGTAAAAACTAAAAACAAACAAACAAAAAAAAACACCAACCAACCAAACAAGTTAAATGGGGAAAGATGTCTGAGTGAAAAACACTGTGAATCTGAAACTGCAGTGAAATCCCTTTGTACTGTAAGCATTCAATGAAGTGATTTTTATGGCTGTATACACTTGAAATTAACCAACAGGATGCTTCCCATCACAGCTTGTAGCTAGAGGGGTGGTTGCAGGACTTGTGAACATATAGCAGCTATAGGTATATTTTGAGATGGTAGCTAAATGTTCTGTCACCAACAAGGTTGAGATCAATACCTCTAAATCAGATTCAGGCAGTTCTGACAAAATGGCTTGGTTACCTCAAGCACTTCTCAGAATAACCTTTTGTTTTGCCTTTTAACTTCATAATGTTATGAGATTGCTGGGTTAGGGAGAGGTGCTGCTGCTTGAGGATAGACAGGCAGCAAAATCTGAGTAAAGTACAATGAGTTTATAATCTGTGGTAGCAGCATGGATTACTGTCCTGGTGCCAGTCCTGTGTGGCTCATGCAGTTCATCAGCCAATATTTGGGCTGTCTCCTGCCTGGCATTCTAGGAAAATGACTTTTGAATGCCTGTTGTCCTTCCCTTCACCAATAAGCAAAGGAAATTCAACAGGGATCTGTCTGTCCATCCTGGGACTTTTCCACTGAATTACAGACCTTGCCAAAAGGCTCTCAGCAGGTCTACAGTAGGTGGTGAAGACTGCCCTCACATAGTCCAAAGCTGGGAATAATGGTGAGGATATCATGCCTCATCCAAGCTCATTATCCCAGTTGCTCTGGAGGAAGAAAACATATTTAGAAAGGCTGGTGAGCAGGTGGGAGAGATGTGGCACTAGAACAGGAGCTGTATATCCTAGGCAGCCTGCTTTTGGTGCTATTAATAATGGGTGTAAGGAAGAAACTTGTTTCCCCATCTGACAAATAAAGTTGTGAAGTGGTTGGAAATCTGTCCTACGTGAAAACACTGGAAAAAAAAAAAAATCAGTTTAGTCTGGTGAAGGACCAGTAACTGACACAGTAGCTTCAAAATATTTGTTTGGGTTTATTTTCCCCTCTGCTTTTCTTTACATATTGGAAAATAATCACTTGCAGGATTGAGGGTTCAGGTTTATTTGCATCACAACCCCCAGATCTCAGATATGCAATACAATAGTGCTCCTTTTGTTGCTAAAGGTGTAAACCACTGATGATGCTTATAGGTGCAGCCTACTCATCCCCAGTGGGATCAACAACACTGAAGAAATATCTGTTATGGCTGTGAAATCCCTCAGTGCTGTGATTCCTTTAGAGACAGGCCATGTACCCAGGCAGAAGCTGAAGCTGCCCTGTTGGCCTTCACACAAGTGAACAGCCCAGGTCTGGCTGGCTGTGAGGGGGTGAGAGTCCAGGTAAGTCCTTACAATGGAAGGTAAGGACTGCCACCCACTGAGGCACAGTGGCACACCTACCAAAGTGTGGGGGAAAAAATTGTTGATGTAAGCTTCCTCCCAGGTTATTAACCTTTGAGTTTTATTTTATGTTAGCTATGGATGCTTGTGATTTGTTACTGTGTGTACCAGGTACATAATAAATTGTGTATCAGAACCCTTGAATTTATTGTATTGATTTCCTGTATATGTGGAATTTCTCTTTCCAACACAGATAAAATAAACACAAAATTTGCACATTTTCTCAATTCATGACTCATTCTCAGAAGTATCAGATCAATCTACCTATTTTTCTTTGACTGATATTCTGTTGTTCCAGTAACAGTCCCCTCTACTGGAATGAGTGTCAATTTGCCATGACCTCCTGCCATGACCTGCTCATGACAGTCTTTACATGTCAGTTTTTCTCAGTTTGTAAAGGGAAGATTAAATCTTCCAGATGATTCAGTTACTGGTTTGCTAGTACTTTGAAGTATTCACTACAAGGTGCTGGCACAGAAGTGTTGGGCAGGGAGACAGTGAGAAGTGCTCAGAATGTTCTTATCAGGGCTGATTAATCACCATGTAAATTTATAGTGCTGGGCAAACATTTCACGGTGATAAGACATCTGTTTTAGCATTAGACCTTTGCTTTAGCATTAGGCCTCAGCTTTAGTGCTCTCCAAGCTGTAGGATGTACATGCCTCACTTCCTGTCATGCCTTACTGCATCATTTCCACTCTGCAAAATGTGCTTATGGAAAAGCAGAATGAAATTTAAACCTGCAAGATCTTCTCCAAACACATTTCAAGGCCATGTTACTGACAAGTCTATCCTGGATTGTCTTTTTATTATAAAATTAATTTAATATACATCCTGAATGTCTGTGTCCGAGGTGTGTTGATGTGCTTGCTCCCAGAAGAAAAATGCTGATGTTATTTTTGTCAGGAGCAAGTGAGTGTAAGCAGAAGCACAACAGCTTGGGATCTTTTCCAGCGCATGGTTTGTGTCATGGTGTGTAAATTCTCAGAGAGAGATGGTCTGTGGAAGGAGGGTGTTCATGTGGGTGAGACCACATGCAGAGAAAATTTAGCAGGGGAGGAGGCACAGGCTGCTGAGAAGCAATCTGGGAAGGCTGGGGACTGTTGTTCCCCAGAGCAGCAGTTTGCATTGTAGGTGGGCTTCCTACCATGGAATCTCACAATGTTTCTTTTAGAACCTTACACCTAATAGGTTCTAATATACCTATTAGGTTCTAATACATATTAGAACCAGAGCATATCTATGGTAATTATTTTTAAAGAGGTATGTTCTAGGTTTTCCCTGTAACAACAAAGTGAAGAAAAATGTATTGGAAAGCAGGACTGATCTCTGCTTCTCAGTGAAATGTGGCTTCAGATAGATCTGAGGACACATTTCTCAGCCTTGTGTGCCTGACTGCCAGGCTGCAAGAATTACTATTTATTTCTCCGAAGCCATTGAACTTGGCTTTTGTAGGGCTGCAGTGCTATGCTACATGAAAGGGCCAAGGGATTCAATCAATCAATAGCTATTTTTTTCCTCTGCACCTGTGAGCTGCCCTTTGGATAGGAATAACTTGAAAAGACTTGATCTTCAGTACAGAGTGAGAGGTTCACTCCTAATACAGACCATGTACATCTATGATGTGCTTTGTATGTAGTGTCATGATACTATTCTGAGGTAGGGTTTTTCCTTGTCCCTGACTTGGACATTTAAACAAAATGTCATAGATTTACAGAATAAAGAGATGAAGTTGGTATTTAAATGAGGATTAAGACTGGGGAGTTTCTATATATGGCATCTGGATCTGGGACATTACCCGTGTTTATATTGTGTAATGTATTGCCAATTCTGGCAGCACATGCTATGTTTACCTCAGTGTGCTAGAGTTGAGATCCCCCTACAGAAAAGCTTTCAGCCTTGATGTGCTTCACACCCTTGCAGGGCTGCCCTAGCAGGGGTTGCACAAGGTGGGCATGTCAGGTCAGTCCCAGCCTGGAATCTCTGCAGCAGGATCGTGTGCATGTCCCCCAGTAAACACCTACTGAGGCTTTGTTCTGAAGTTTGCATCTGAAATTGTGAGATCCCAGCACAGGATATGAGGCATTAATGATTGACCATAATTGATTCTAATTTGACAGTTTCAGTACCTGCTCCTTCTTCTTCACTATTGGACATGGAGTGGCAGGAGAGGGCTCACAAAGCCAACAGCACTGCCTGTTTGGGAATTCTAAGGATAGTGTCCACAATGGAAGGTACCAGCTTACATTGTGGCAGAGTTGCTCTTTTTATGTTAGATTTGACTTATTTTTTCATTGGCAGTTTTTGTTGGACCTCTTCTGAATTGTTATTTGCATCTGCAGTGACTGTCAAATAAAGGCCACCCTGGTTGATGCTGTAAACAGTGTGAAGTGAACCTATATTTAATGAACAAAATATCGTGTAAAGTGTGTCACTGTAGTGGCAACATTGTGCTGCAATACGTGTTGTTATCATCTTGACTCTGTGTGTGTTCATTTCTCTCCTACTTCTTGTCATGACCTCTGTGACCTTGTGCTTCAGCATCGCAGAGCCAAACTGTGGGAAGGAAAGCATGCAAAAATTCATGTCTCATTAGAGTTCATCCAAATGGAAGGAAGAACTGGGACAAAACCCAACCGGAATCTTTGTGGAGACAAATGTTGGATTCTAAACAGATTATCTGCATCCCCTCTAAATAAGCTTCCTGTCCCTATGTTTCCATGGCCAGACTTGTGTTTGGCTTTCAGATGCAGAGATCAAGGCAAGCAGCCTCATGCCCTGAAATACAGCTGGAAAAGATCCATCATTTTAGTCCATCTGAAGTGATAAAGTCTATCAAACTTCATCTTGTGCTAAAGTCTTTAGCAATCATTGCATTGTCTTATAGAGGCAGCATAAGTAGTAGAATAGTAGTGATGAGCCATATACAGGTTAGGAAAAAAGGTAGATATTTTTATGCAAACTATTTAGGATGGACAACTTTTGCTTTCTTAAGCAGCAGTACTTCTGGAGCTGAAACCTGTTCATATATTGCTGCTCCTCCGGTAGATAGACCTTTCCGCAGTCACCCCGGCAGCTGTTTTTCAGTCGTGTTTTGTTTGTTTTTTGGCAATAAACATTTCTGGACTGTGGGACGGGCAGGAGGGCTGCGTGAGCCGCCCTCGGTACGGGAACACGCACAGATTTGTGCGCCTGGGAATTCACAGGGGCTCTTCACAGCTGCTGAAATCCTGCAAGGTTTGTTCCAAAGCCACACTTCTTGCATAATCAGAAAGGAATAAACCTGCCAAGGAAACTGGGTTCAAGGCTTTCTGCACAAAATAGCCGCGATAGGAGTGCAGTCAATATTGTAAAGGCGAGGCAAAAGAAAGAGGCTTTGGAGAAGGACATGGGTTTGAAGAAGTAAAGCCGCTTGGCAGGTGCTGAAAGTCGGTGTGTCAGCGGGAGGAGAGGGGAGGAAAGGGAGGTAAAGCAGCGAACGCGGGCGAAGAAGCTGAGGTGTTTATCTGGGATCGGGACGTCCTGTGGGGCGGCGGACATGGCGGAGCTCGGCCGGCAACGCTGTCCCCGCAGCGCCCTCTGCTGTGCGCGCCGCGGAACGGCGCCCGCTCCCGCACCAGCGCA
>WEIU01016065.1:124463-167004 GCA_013389925.1 Aegithalos caudatus | reverse complement strand
TGTCATGGATGTCATGGATGCGTGTTCGTGGAAATGGACTCCAGGGTGTCATGGATGTCATGGATGTGTGTTCGTGGAAATGGACTCCAGGGTGTCATGGATGTCATGGATGTGTGTTCGTGGAAATGGACTCCAGGGTTTCTGTCATGGATGTCATGGATGCGTGTTCGTGGAAATGGACTCCAGGGTGTCATGGATGTCATGGATGTGTGTTCGTGGAAATGGACTCCAGGGTGTCTGTCATGGATGTCATGGATGCGTGTTCGTTTAAATGGACTTCAGTGTGTCTGTGTTACTGCTGCGGTGTAAAACAGCATCATCTAGCCCTGCATCAACATTACAGTGAGCTTTTACCAAGAACAGGGAGCTGAAAATCCTTCACAATCCTTCACAGGTGGCTCCCTCTCTACAAACAATAACAAAAATTCTGTAATGCGCTTATGCTTTAGTATGTGCAAACACAGGAACACTCACCGTGTTCATTAATTGGAAGTGTAACGACGGTAGTCATTCTTCCCTCTTTCACATTTAGGATCTGGGAATTTCATGGAAAAGTTCTAAGAATGTTTCTGACACTTTTAAGAGTTTTTTTCAGTATTGTTCTAGTAACTAACGGAAGTAAGGAACTTATTGTTATGCTTGTTGGGGAATTGTTTTATATCCTGATGTTTCTGCTTTTTATAAATAATTATTTCCCTTTTCAGTGCTTTTGTCTGGTTGTTGTTACTCAGGTACAGACCTAACACCTGGACCCTGCTGTGTCTGCCACTGGCTATGTCTTCAAGGAAGTGTAAAGCTCATTATCTTGTTCTCCAGCCTCAGATGTGCTCAATATGTACCAGACCATGTACCCATCCAGCGCTGAGCCTGTCCAGTCAGCAAGACATCCTACTCCTACAGTGAGCTCTACTTAATCCAACCAATCAATACTGACAACACTGAGAATCCGGAAAGAAATGTCAGGTAATTAACTCTGAGCACCTTCTAATTACTGCTACATGAAAAGCACCCTTTCCTCCCATCCTTGACATGTTAGGTTGGTTTTCATTTTGTTCAAAGACTTCACAGAACAAACTGTGACTTTGCAAGACCAGGCCTGGAGGGGAGTTTGGTACCACACTGAGACTGACAGGGAAGGGGGACCCTGAAGGTAAAATTGGCATTGAAAAATGCCAAGTTTGCACATCTCTATATTCTCTTCAGAAACAAGTCCTATTGCCATCACAGCTTTTTAAAAGGAGGTGTTGGCAGGATACATAACTCAAGCTTTTCACTAGTTTAAAATGCCAGCAAAGACTTGGGAGAAGCAAATCTGCTTTGGGATTTTCCAGTATTTGAGGCACAAAGCTCATGGAATGTTTTATTTATCTGGTAAAATGGTTCACAAGGATTTTTTGTGGCTTTCCTTTTTCCTCTGTAAAATAAACATCTTTAGTAAAGAAGTCCAGGTCCAAACAGGATCAGGGAAAGATACGAAGTAATAGCCAGGCTGCATTTTATAATAAAACAGCACAAAATCCAATCACAAAGAGTAGGTGGAAGGTGATATCTGCAAGAGAAACACAGGATACATGTGAGTACTCCCTGTCAGCTCCCTTTCACCTTCTCTTCCCACCCTGTTCAATAAAACTCCATACCCTAATGTGGCTCTGTCAACATATCAAATGTAAACAAATAGATTTTCAAAGGTGTGTTTCAAACCCTTTCCAATCAGAAATGCTTTCAGACACACCTGTTAACCCAGTAACACATCTGTTCCTTTTTGGGAAGAGAGCATGACAGTTAGAGAAAGCATTGTTGAGTAGTGGAAGTTATTGCTATGATTTTATTGTCCAGTGTGAGGAATGTACTAAAAGAAGGAAAACAAAGTATATAACACTGGGAAATAAAATCTGATTTTGAAATGTTCACTCTTCTGTCAAATTTACTGATATTTCAGGTTTTTTCTTTGAGCTATGGATTTTATGTTGACAAAGACACTCAGAATGTATATTTATTATCCATTATATTTTCATTGTCATACTTTGCTGTTTACCTGAGAATGTGTAAAATCTGGATAAACCTTTGCCTGTAAAATAGAGGAGGAAAAAGATTACATCAGGATGATGTTTAAAATAGGGCAAAGTGCACCAGTGTGCTTTGTAAAAGCAGAACAGAAAACATTTGTCACATTCTAAAATTTTGATTATTTCTTCCTCTTTTTACTATTTGAAGTTATAAAAGAATCCTTAGTTCTTTTAACTTTTAATATTGATGAGCTTTACTGGTGCAACATAATGGATTGTAATAATTCTACTCTATGTGTATTTGTAATTTTAAATTTGCTTTCAGATTGCTGCAGATACAGTTGATAAATTAGTATAAAGGGCTCTAGAGAAAGCATTGTTTGGTCCAAGGGCTTGTTTCAAAAGATGAACCAGCTCAGAGAGAAATCCCTGGTGCCTGCAGGAGGCAGCAGTTGGAGGAAACAGTTGTTCTGCAGTGGGGAAGGTGGATGGCAGTGCTGTCAGTGTGTCAGGAGGGACAGGAACAAAAGCATCGCCACAACACATGAAGTGTTGTGGATATGCTGAAGTACCCACGGAGTAAAGAAAAACTTTCCTGCTGCTCCTGACCTCTCTCCCACTCCTGTGCAACCTGTCAGAGCGTGTCTGAGCTGCTGCTGAGGTCACAGGCAGGTGAGCAGAGCTTTCACTGCCAGCTCGGTGTGGCAGTGGTTTGGCCATTTATCATAAATGCCAAAGGGGTGCCTTGACTCACTTGGCAAGTGAAGAGAATTTCACTGAGCTCTTCTGCCAGAGTTGGAGGGGACCGACTCCTGTTCTAGACTCCTGCTGCCCCAGGGGAAAGGGGTCTGGCAGAGGGCTTTGGCTCCCTCTGCTTGCTCCTATGCTGCCAGCTTCACTGCTTCCCAAAGGGAGGAGCACCCCAGGAGCCCAGGCACTTACTGCGCACGGTGATCTCCGCCACCAAAACACCTCCGGTTTGTTCCGCGCGCTGCTGCCTGCGTTTGTCACACGTCTCAAGAGAGCAGAGGGAAAGTCACGTACACCAAAAGAATTAAAAATTATTAAAAAAAAAATCTGGGGACAATTCTTATGTTTCCAACCAAGGAAATTGCTGCATATTTTCTAGGGACTTTGGTGGGTTTTTTTTTCCCTGTGAATATTGGGGGTTTTAGTGGAGGAGAGATTTGAGGAGAGTCTTTACAGTTCATTTTCTGAAGATTTTGGTGGGCTGCCTTTCCCACCCTCCCTTAAACAAAACTCCTGTCAAGAACTGGGAAATTGAGCTCCATCTGTTTAACCCTTGACCTCTGTGAAGGCTTCTGTGGTTGTTTATTCCTAAAAATTGTTGCCCATTGGGTAGAAACAGGAAGCACAAATCCTTTCCATATAGATCAGCTCATGTCCAGCACTAATGATGCCTGTCACAGCTGACAAGGTCTGTATTGGAGGCAGTGCCCTGCCGATTAAAGGTCCTTGTGCATCTCCTGACCTTTGCAGATCCCCAGCTGTGGGCATTTTTATTACAAACTCAGCATGAGGTAATTCTGGTTATGAGTTGCTTGTAAGCACAGACCACCAGCTTGGTTCAACCTTAATTGCAGGAGACCACCAGCTGCATTTTTGAGTGGGAAGTGGACTCGAGGGATGTTGCCTGATCGAGCAATTATCCTGCACTGGAGGGTGAGGTGGGAATTCCACACAGTGCCTGAAAGGATGAGGTAGGTGTTTGACAGTACTGCCAGAGGGGCACGTATGAAGTAATGGGTTTGTGTTTTCTTTTAACTCTGATCTGTGACTGAATAAAAAGTTGAAGAAATCTTGAAAAACAAGCAACAAAATCTAAGAGTTTTTTTCTGTTACCCTTGAAACTTAGAATTTCTAACAATGAGTTTCTGTTATACATGCAAATTTTGCACAAGTCAGTTCCCCCTGCTTAGCACTGAGGCTGTATAATACAAAATGCTGCCTTAATTTGGCTCCTGGACTCAGAAAGGGGTTAGAAAGAAAAAATGGGCTCACCAGGAGTGATGCTTTCTGTTCTCCAGCAAGAAACATTTGTTGTTGAAATGATGAGATGTAGGCCAAGGAATATTTTGTGCTTTCATTTCAGGTTAAATAAAATTCGATTTCATTGCATGAGAGAAGGAATAGCAAAGCTCTGACTTGGTGAAAGTTGGAGAGAGAAGTCTTTAAAGAATGATATTTTATGGGCACCTGCCCATGTTAAGTTATGTGCCTGTCATAATTATGCACTGTCACCATACTCCAATCTAAGGATACAGGAATCCACTCTTCTATCTCAGTTCCTGCTCCAGATACAATTTATGTATTTTATGCAGAGTGGGATGTCTGCAAGAGCAATAACTTACTGCAGCATGGCAGGGAGAACTTTCCTTGGGAAGAGGGACTGGGAACTTTGAGACAGACTCTCACTGCTCCCAGGGTGCTCATAGCACCAAAGCTACTTGGTAAAATGCAAAAACCTCAACTCTCTCCTTTTTTCTAGGCTTGTGTTTAACTGTAGCTGTTTGTCAGAGAGGACTGTAGTCTGGGATATCGACAGGAGCTGAGTTTTTCAATGGCTGCCTTATTTCTCAATACGTTTAAACAAGTTTCCCAATGTTGCCAGTGGCCTGACAGGGGTCAGGGTGCACAGCCGGGCCACTGGGGTCCACACAGCTCCTTGCCTCCATCCGCTGGGAGCCCCGGCGCTGGCTCTGCTCCTGGCACACCTGGGGAAGGGCTGCCCACCCTCTGTCTGAACGTGGCCCTGTGTGTTTCTCCAGCAGGGAGGCCTTACCACGGGGCAGGAGAACTTCTCGCTGTCGCAGACGTGCGTCTCGCAGTGCAGCCACACCTTGGACAGCTTGGGGATGTTGCGGAAGCGGAAGGCGTTGAACTGGAACGTGGCCCGGTTCGTTTTCCCGTTCTCGTGCACAAGGATGGAGTAGTCCGTGGCACACCTGTGTTGTGTGGGGAGAAGCGGTGTCAGAGCCCCCGTGGCTTCAGTGAAACATCTCCTGAGGTGACAGTCTGATGACAGCATTTTCCCTGCTGTGGGCCAGCTTTTCCTTTGCTCCCTTATACCCCACAACCAGCTTTCCAGTCATCCTGGGGGCTGGGTGCTAGAGGTGCTCCCCTGGGTCCCACCAGCACCTACCCCTTGGTGATCAAAGGCCAGTGGATCTGGTAGAAATACTCTGAGGAGGGAGTTGCCCAGCAGTTGTTGAGAACAACTTTAAACCTGGGGAGATACAAACCCCAGATTAGCAAGGAATGTCCCAGCTGCCAATTTATTACTCATTCCTCCTTCCCTTGCCTACCTGTCACTTAAGCCCTTGGCTTCCACTCCAGCAAATATGTCAGAACCAATTTCTGATGTTTCAACGACAAAGGGGGCTTCCTTTATACTTGAGAACTTGGCATTCTTTGAAAGACAAAGACAAAGGCATCGTACATTACTCATAACACGCAAAGCAAGGCATGATTCAACTCCAGACACCACTGGAGAGATTGACCCCAGAAATATGGGTTCATATAACCTTCACCCTCCTCTACACTGGTAGTAGGACTATTGCAAACCCAAGATGATGTTTAAAAATATTTTTGTTAATATTTGGTATATAATGATGATCAGTGACAGAACTTGATGCTGTTTGGGTTGTAGCATGCATTATGTCACAGCATGGGTGGGAAGCAAGGTTGCTGCTGCTGCTTCTGCTGGTGTGGAAAGCTGGTGGGAGTGAGAGAGTGGAGATGAATGTATAGAATGGGAATGGAGTAAGGACATGGCCAGGTGTTGGAGAAAAGGAATGAAGACAAGTAGAAATCACGAGACAAAGGCCAGCCTGCTGAACATGGAGCAGTGTGGTGCTCACCAAAATGCCAATTAAATCCCAATGCTTCTTGTTGGCTAAGATTTTAAGAAAGCTAGCACCAGAATATCAAGTTTAGTCCTCACACTGGTTTACCTAGTGGTAAATACTCTTTTTACCTGGCCTATAATTTTAGCACAGTATGTTCCTAGTTGTGCTTTTTCTAGCTGTGCTAAAATAGAGAGGCTGTTTTGGTGCTTTTGACTGTGCTTTTGTGGAGAAAAGATTCCAGGATTAGGAGCTGGCTGCTCCAGTAGTGCAGTGGAGCTATGGGGAGGAATGCCTCAAAAGATCTGCCTGATATCAGGGGACAGTATTTTGTTGGCAACAAAATTCCAGCATGACCTAGAGATCTGAGGGGTACATGAAATATCTGTCAGGTGAGAGGACCAGGGAGAAAGCTGCAAGAGAAATGCAAGGAGCTTTGCTGTGTCTATAAAGGCCATGCAAGGCCAGGTACGTGCAGATTCATGCTGCTCTTGCAGTGGGACTACAAACAAGTTTTGAGTTTTCTTATAAAACGTGTCAGCAGGTTAGAAATGTACCTCTCAGCAGAAAAATCTGCCTGATTTTGAGGGATTAAAAGAACACTTGGCATGTGTCTGCTCTGTTCACTTTAAGTACATCCCTGTTAATCAGCAGAAAGAAGAACCCCTGCCAATCTCACTGCAATTGTCTGTTCCAGACTAGTAAAGTGCTCCATGACACATAAATTTCAGGAGCAGCAGCCCTGTTTTTTTCCAGCTCTTTGTAAGGCAAAGGTGAAGGTGTGAGTGGCAAGGAGCACTTACAGAGTAGAAGTTGAGGGACAGCTGGCTTTCAAATGAGCCGGAGCTCCCGTTCTTCACATGGACAGTGGCCACCCTGGGGACAGGACAAAATTCTGCATTAGTGAGGCATGGTGACGAGGACAGGGTGAGACACACTCCCAGAAGAGGATGTACCTTTGGTCAAAGGCAGCCTGGTTCACCAGGTAGTTGGCATTGTATGTGCAGGTGAATGAGTAATTCACAGGCTGGCTCTTCACAATCACTGAGGAGTCATTGGAGACAATGGAGTTATAGAAGTGATACAGGGGATTCTTGAACTGTGGATGGTGAGACAGAGAAATGTGGGCAGTACTTAGTCTTTGAGTCATGAGAAATGTGCTTTGAAACATGAAGACTCTGGTGTCAAAACAGCCCCCCCACCACCAAGAAAACATGGTTTAGTAACTTTTTATATGCTGTGCTGCCTATTCATATGCCTTACTCAGTTCTGTGTAATACAAGTGCAAGTGAACAGCAGATTAGTATCACTAAACTTGTGAGTATTTTTCCTGGAACTACAAAGCACAGCTGTGTGACTGGTTCTTCCTTCTTGATACTGCAGTTTGCCTCCTTCCATCTAAAGCTTATTTCAAGCTGCAGAGGACAGGAGTCTCTCAAGTGAGTCCAGCCATTTCCTGAGTCAGAAATGCTGACCTTCATAGTCTTACCTCTGACTGTGTCCCACAGTAGGATTTGTTTTTAGGTGACAGGTCTGGGATTGTGAATTGGTAATATCCTGAATCGTGGATCCCATTGTAGCAAATGCCTCCAAGTGCCAGCTGATTAACCTCCCATCCATAAGGACACTCTGGAATTCTGGTAATGATGGTTTTAGGATAGCAGTATACCAGAATTACATCTGGAAGGAAAATGATACACCTAGAGTTATTCAGTGGTAATTTCCTTTTAATAGGTAGGTGTGCCCACTTACTTTCCATTGGACTTAACCTTCTGTGAACAGGGGTGTGTGCTGGAAGGTCCCCTAATGAGAGCAGCTTTTGCTACACAAAACTGACCTTTAGGTTGTTAAATTCTGTCCTCTTTGGAAGAGTTTGGCCTTTGCCCTCTAATCAATGCAGAAGTTTGTCTAAATTTTTTATCTTTCTGGAACAGCTGATTGAAAAGCAGAGACACTGCTGAGAAACCTGAACTAAAAAAGGACTGAACTGAAAATTTCTCATTAACTTATGCTGCAAAGCTGGCTTTTGTAACACCACTTTATAAAAAAGATATTGGTGAGGTTGTTTGGTAGGCTTTGTAAATCTGCACTGTTTAGTACCAGTGTATAGATCTTGGTCACAATAGATATTCTGCCTTTTCTCTTCTTGGACTGGCACTGTAGTGCCAGCACAAACGGATTATTTTCCAATTGTCAAGTCAAAAGCCAAGATCTAAAAATGAACTGAAGAACCTAGGCCTGCTAACAACAATAAGAAATGACCCAAGCTCCCAGCCCTGTTAAGAGCAGTGCTGTTTCCAAACACGGTGATTGCTAATACAGCCATGAATGTTGAACATTGTAACAGACAGGCTGGTTGCTTCACGGTAGCAGAATTGGATATTTTTCACAGACAGAGCTAATATGAACATCTGATGGAAATTTTAAGGGCAAATATTAACTAACCATTAGCGACCTGAAAATTGAGAAAAAATTCCAATTACTACAGTGAGAAAAAAAGGCACCCTCTCTGGAATTATTCAGTTATTTCTTTTAGAGCCCTTGCTACTCTCATTTTTTTTTTATGCTAAAAGCCTCATTTTGCAGCTTTCCCATGTCGGCTAGGGAACAATCCAGGAAAGTCAACTAGAGACCTTAACAATTTGCTTTTTTCTGATGAACAAACCTTCAGCACATGCAAACTGATTCTGCTTGTGTTAATGCTTGGGTTTATAACTGGCAACTTTACAGCTATGAAAATTCCTGCAGTTAAGAGCAACTGCTTGTGCAAATAAAGGTACTGAAATAAATGGTTAGAGGGCCAAATACTTTAGCTATACTATGAAATGACTGACAGTAATCTGACAGCAGTCATGCACTAAAAAGCAAACACTAAATTGAGGCATATTCCAACACATTTCTAGAGTACATTTTGTAATTGTAGTGAAATTTGCATTATAGGTCTTTCTGGCACCAGATCAGTTTCTAGGCAGTAATCAGTATGCAATTAGAGCCTTACCTTCAACGAGTTTTGTATTTTTCTTGCTTTAATATGAGGGTGTGATTCAGGAGTTCAGCCCAGCCCATTCAGTCACCACTGCCTAAATTATTGTAGTCCATGGGACTAAAGCCCAGCTTGGGCAGCAAAGATCTGCTGCATCTAGCCTGTGTTATTACAGAAAACTTCTATTTGTTTTTGTTTTCTTTGCTATGTTATGCTTTTGTGATTAACTTTCTTGCACTATGGTTATTGCACAGAGTTCACTATATGTCTAATTCTTTGTGGGGCTAGGACTTGAATGGTACATTCTTTACTGTGCTAGCTCAAAGCAGATCAATAAAAGAAATGTAAGGATTAGCTCTATAGAATCCACAGTTTAACTTTCTGCAGGAAAACCTTTTGATTTTGAATGAAAAAAACCCTTTGGCAGCTTAATTACAGGAGATCTTAGGTGATCTTAAGTTATTTTACCTGCTTTATTTGGGCTGCAAGGCCCCCCAAGAGCTCGAGCCAAGATGACCAGCAGATAAATAGCAAGAGTCACCATTTCTTGCAATGATCTGAGGACACAGGAAATAAAAGCTGAAAATGTCTTTAAAAGTGGAAATAAAAACAATGCATTGTCTGCAGTCCTGAACTTGTAGTAGCTACTGTTAAAATGTCCTTTTTGTAGAGAGAAAAAAAATAACATTACTGATATTCTGTCACCCAATGTAATTGCAACTACAGGGTAAATCTTTCAAAGACCATTGCTATAACAGGGTCACTACTGTGGCAATTTTACTATTTTAGTTTAGTGCTGACTTTTAATTATCCTAGTTTGATTTCTTGCAAAGAATCTAAACCTAAGGTGTTAATATAACCAAATGAAACTGAAATCTTTTTGTTTCAAATCCAAAGGGATTTGAAAAAAAGAGGGAATAGAAATTACTAGAAGAAATATGACACAAGAACATATACAATGTGCTTAAAATTTAGTGCTGAAACTATTCTCTGTGATGATGGCTATTCTAATGTATATAATCCTAACTTCATGTAGCATAATTTTTGGTGAATTATGCATTTTTTTCCTTTGCTGCTAAATGTTGAGTGTCTAGGAAAACATCCATAGAAATTATTTACGTTTACATTTCAGGCCTCAAACCTGAAATCTGTTTCCCACAGGGGAAAAACATATACAGCCTGTGGGATTGGGACTGCAGTTCTCATATTTTCCCTTTGTACACAGTCTTCAGTATCAGCCCTCATACACACATCACTAAGCAGCCTAAATCAGAAGTAAGAAATATAATTTATGGAAAAAAAATCATTCCAATTCAGTAGTTCTAACAAAACCAATCAATTTCAACATTTTTACTAAGCCTCTATTTAAAAATATATATTTATGAAAGGGTCTTAAAGTACATATCAGTGACAATTCCTTCTAATTCTAATCCTATGCATTCTACAAGAAATTAAGGGTTATACCTACGAGACAGGAAGGAGCTAATTATTTCAGATTTTCATTCCAGTCTTATTCCAAAAGCAGCGCTGTCAGCTCTTTCCAAGATGTCCTCTTTCAAATGAACCCAGCTGGTGTTATCTTCGCTTTATATAAGCAATCTTGTAAAAGGAGCCCATCTCTGGTTAAATCTCAACCCGCCAGTATTGTCCAGTGTGAGAGGAAAAAAAAAAAAAAGAGTTCTAGAAAAGCAGTTCTCTTCCCCTAGATGGGTCTGTATTGCTGCTATTTGATTTTTTACAAATTTTCTACAGTTTTTTTTTTTTTTATAGACCTTGCAAACAAGTTAACAGAAATGTGCTGAAGGTACAAAATTTTTTGGTTTGTGAGTTTATTAGGAAAATGTAGAGTTTCTGGAGAGGTGAAACTACAACTGCCTGCTAGAATTCAGTGAAAATGTATTTATAGGAATTAGCTGCTTGTCTTACATGCATTATTGAGAATGTCAAGCTTCTGTGCTATAGAAGTGGACAGAAGTAATGGCAACAGATTATATACTACCTCTGGAATTGTTTATTGTACTTATTTTTTTCTAAAAGATCACAGGCAGGTAATCTGAATTTACATAGGCTCTTCCATAAGCCTAAACATTATACTACGTAATAATAATACATAATACTGAATTCATGTAAGACTGTGTAATATACATTGAATATTAAACTATAGATTGTGTAAAATTTACCACTGCCCAGAAAACTGAAACAAATTTACTCTCTGTATGACCATCAATCATGAAGCTGCCTATGAAGGTCTTGGCCAGCTGGTAGGATTTTCTGGTGACCCATTACATCCAGTTTGTGTCAGCTTTTAGTGAAAGGCCCAGAAGTAATGGGTACACTACTGCCATTTTATACATCTTCATAAAGAACATGGACTTTAAACAGTCTTGCCATGTAAACTGGCCCAGCCTCAGCTTTGGGCACTGTGTACCTCCCCAGTGCTGTTGAACCACTTCTGCTCTGATACCTGTCCTGAGTCACTAAACACAGAGCATCTCACTGGCCTGGCCTGTGGGACCCAGCCCTGTGGGGCTCCCCACACATGGTCTGGTATCTCCTCTTGTGCAGAGCCTTGTCCTGCCCCACCCATGGCAGGACTTTGGTGTGGATCTGCCTTCTCTCAAGCAGTTTTTGGTATATAGGGTGGCACAGCAATAAGGCTGTACCAGTTGTGAGTAGTCCGGAGTTTTTGAAGGAGAAACTGGAATGGAAGATCACAGTGGCCCAGACCTAAACCTGAGATGATCCACAAGGAGTCTTTAGCTGTCCTGTGAGTGAGATTTATAGGAGCACCTTGAGGACAGCATTCACTACAATAAGTGCCTCAAACCAGAAGATCTGAGCAAAGCAGGGCCATGAGTGCACCTGCATTGTGAGGGCTGCTTGGCCGTGGTCATGTGCAGGTGAATCTGCAATGAAGTGAAGAATTTAGTAATCAGGGAGACTTGTGGTAAACTGATCCAAAACCCTAAACAAAGGTTGAAAAGCCTATACATGTCGGTGTTTAATTTCAAATATCACGTCTGAACCAAGATTGAAGCTTTGTAAGGAGTTGCTCTCACTGTTCTTGTGAGCCTGCAAGCCATCACATTCTGATTTAAATGAGATTACTTAAAGATGGACACATGGATAAAATCCTCTGGCCAGGATTTGCTGTTATTTTAATTGAATTAAAGAATAATCCACTGAACAAGAACCAAAGCTCATCAATCATTTGGAGTGATCTCTCTAACTAGAGATTATCCTCATCAGAAGTCCTAAAAGAAGGAAGATTTAACTCCAGCTGTCTGTTTTATAGCCTCACCCCAAACCCTGCAGGGATTCAGACCTAATTTTGATTTCCTAAGGCTAAATCTAAATATACACTGTATCAACATGCACTCATTTTTTGTCTTTCTGTGTGTGAGTGTGTATTTGGTCTGGAAGAAGAAATCAAGGTTTCTGATGAGACTTTATGATCAACCCTATTGTCAAGAATATATAGCCCAGAAACAAGGGGAGACTTGCAGGAGAAAGTTTGCAACTTTGGGCATGAGAAAGGACTCATGGCTGTTTACAAGCTAATTCTTCAAACTCAAAGGATCAGATTCAGTCCTGGGGTTGGACTTGGCCTATCAGGCCTGCCCACTCAGGGCTGATTTGGAGCATAAGATATTTGGCTAACCTTGGTTAGGCATAGTGTAAATGCCTTGGTAAAAATTATGTAAGTGATCCACCTCGCCATAACATTAACAAAGCTCTTGAAACACAGATTAAGTTTTTACTGATGATTTTTAGCAAATACTCAGA
The DNA here is from genome assembly GCA_013389925.1 of Aegithalos caudatus. Classification (NCBI taxonomy): domain Eukaryota; kingdom Metazoa; phylum Chordata; class Aves; order Passeriformes; family Aegithalidae; genus Aegithalos; species Aegithalos caudatus. The sequence continues at coordinate 154,363 of WEIU01016065.1, read as the reverse complement.
TTATCATTGGTGTTATACTACAGGTTTCAGTGGAATTACTCCAAAATGAATCTAATCCAATAATTTGTAAGAGAAAATAAATCTCTCACTATCTTCTCACAGAAAACTAATCTTCATGTACATAATACTCCTTTTAGGCAAAAGGTAGAAAACAGAATGAAAACCATGAAACAAATTTGGCAGTAGTGCCAGCTGGTGTATAGTAGTTTTAATTTGCATAAGAAACAAGCACAAAATGTACCTAAGCCAACCAACATTTGATACCTGCCCTGATCAAAGGTGAAGGCTTGGGGAAGGGTTAGGTTTCTCTCAGTAAGTGCACACATGGAAAAACGAAAGCCATTAACTTGCAAAGTAGACCATTGAGGATTGTTGCAGATCCATGTGTCTTTCCAAGCCCATTGAATAATCTCAGCAACCTAAGTATTTGTAGAGATTTCATCCAAGAGCAAATGAAGGCCTTATTGTGGATTTCACCTACAAGGGCAGCTTGTGTCTCCAGCCTTGTTCCTCACATTGTGATGGAAAGCTGTGTGAGTATTGACTGTCTGGCTCTTACATGAAGCAAATGAGGTTCTCCTGTTTGAACCTGCAAGGGATACTGCAACATCCAATTTTCATTGGTTTTTGACAAAACAATAAATCTGAAGGATTCCTTAGCTATATGGAAAGATGTATGGGGTAATGAGGATCAATGAAGACAGGCAGCTGATTCCAGGGGAAGGCAGATAAGCTGACACTCATCTAGAGGCTGCAATGTATAAATGATGGTGTTTCTACACACCAAAACCTGGAATACTCAGTTTTGTCTGAGATAAGGAGTGTATTTATCTCACAAGCATAGAGACATCCATGCGGGGTCTGGAAGCATAGCAACTGTATTTATATTTGGCCTGATCTGAGTAAATGCATCCTCTTGGAAGTACAGCTCTCTGATGGTACAAACAAATTTTCCTGAAGCCTAATTGAGCTATGCAGACTTATTCCCTCAAGTCAGAAATACCTTACAGATTTAGGATTGTTTTGCCTTTTACAGTGTAAATACCTTTCCAGCAGTTTATTACTCATGGCACGTGGTTGGTCACTCACTTCAGCACATGACTGAGTCACCATCCCTGGAGGCATGTGCACATCTGGCACTAAAGAACATGGTTAGTGGTGGACTAGGCAGTTAGGACAGTTGGACTTAAAGATCTTAAAGGTTTTTCCAATCCAAATGATTCTATAGTTCTGTTCTATGAATGTTTTAGCCTTTTGAGCAGACTATAGAACAACACATGTATGTACAGAGAGCCTGGGCCCCACAGACCTCCTGCACCTCAAGTCCCCAGGTGGCTGATATTCTTCAGTAACTGCACAAGGCCTATCAGAAGAAGGGGAAATCAGAGGAAATTGTCATTGTGGAAGAATCACATAAAAATTAGAGATGGATGTTCAGGCCACCGGAAGAGACAGTCCTCTGCTCTTGGCTTCCTTGTGCATTAGCTCTCTGTCTGTGTAACTACGCAACACTGAATCATAATTTTTCAGCAATCACCTGCAGCCATGGGCTTGGTGAGACAGTGCTGCTGCTGGCACATACACTCCTGGGTGTGAGAGAGGACAGTCTCTCAGCTGAAGAAGCATTCCCTTGACAATTCTGCTGCTCAAGACAACAGCAAATCTTGCTGAACACAAAATTGTGGCTGAAGTAAATAATCATATTTCATGCTCATCTGAATGCCTGATCCTATTGCTGTTTAGCTTTGCCAGCATATTTAATGTTCTTTGGATGCTTCTCCAGCAAAGTCCTGCCTGTTTTGCAGTTTGCTGGAACAGAACATCAGTTTCCAGCTGAGTTTCCTTGAAGCCCTTGTATGGGTAAGTGCTTTTTTTTTATTTTTTTTTTTTTTTTTTTTAGGGGATATCTTGGAGCTAGCTAGTTATGAAGGGTAAGGATTTGGAGCTTGATTTAATAAAGACATGGTGCTTGATTTAATTAATGTATGAGATATGTAAAACAGGTCATGCGAGATCAGAACTGATGACTTCCACTGGTCATGTGAGACCTCGCTCATCCTTGGACTGCCTCTAGTTGGAGATGCCTAAACTTGCCATGTACTTAATTAATTTGTCTAAATGAGGCATGTGTTGCACTAACAGGTACTGTAAGGTGGCCAAGATACCTGCACAGATATATGTAAGGTGCCCAAGATATCTTGTGACATAGGACACTCAGGGGCTTTTGCAGTGGGAACTGGAGGCCAGGCAGGATAGTCAAGGACATCTTAAATGACACTGGATGTCTGTGTGTGGGCATCTGAGTGGAGAGCAGCCAGACACACTGCTCTGGTTGGCTTGACATTCATTTTTGCATGCCTTGGGAGCCTGAGCAGCCCTGCACTCTGAGCAGTACACATGCCTGAGCCTGCTCCAGCACCCTCCAATTACTCACTGAGTGCCCAAGGACAGATTCCAGGCAGAAGCTGGAGCACTTCTGGGGAAAGATAGCTTTGATCTCAACAAGCAAGAATTGCATCTGGGTCTCCTGTAATCCTGGGCGAGGGCTCTGACCACCAGTCTGCTCCAGCTGTTCTTTGAAGAGGGTGTGGCTGTGGCTGCTGGGCTCCACCGTGTCCAGAGCTGCTGTCCCATCTGCTATGTGTTGGAGCAGAACTGCAGCGATTTTCTGCTGAGAACACAGGGATTAAGTATTTTGTAATGGCCAGTTATTGCTGTGGAATAGCGTTCTGTAATCACCTGAATGTGGCCTAAATGGCTTCTGAGGTATATAAGTGCTTTTTTGGATCTCAGTCATGCAGTCCTGTATAACACCTTGTAAACCTTTTAGTTCTTGTTATCTCAACAACAGGTCTTGATCTCTTGGCAGTGTGGGTGAGGATCTCACCTCAGTGTGGGGGAGGATTTTAGGAGGAAGGTGAGAAAAAACGAAGAATGGACTCTTTGTGTCATTCATTAGTTTAATCTTCTCAGTTTGGCAGCTGGCTCTGACACAGTGACCATTCTCTTCTTGCTCCAGTAATGCTCTGTTTTCTGGACATTATCCCACTGGTGCTGGGGACGTTGCTGAAGGTTTCTCAGTTTGGGTTGGGGTACATCACCACAACTTTAAAAGAGTCTGCAGTGGATGTCTGATGTTCTGCCTGATTCCTGGCCACGTGTGTTGGCCATAAATAATGCTGCTCACCCAGCCTGTGTGCTTTGCTACTGAAAACCTGACAAAAACAGGACTGCAGTGCAGTGAAACATAAAAAGTATATTAAAGGCAAATTTATCATCTGGGGTCCCTCAATGGCAATTCCATTGACTGCTGAGAAACTGATCCTAAATGTATGCTGCTCATTTTAAAAATATGGTTTAGGAAGAAAAAAACAAAGCAAAGACAAATGAAGGGGCAAACTGATAAATTTCAGAAGCATGCTGAATTACAGTAAAGGACTTGATTGCTATGCAGCTTGGAACTGCCTCATAGTCCCAAACCCAGAAACCTTTCTTCATACCTGCAATTTGTATTGCCCTGGGAGCCAGGAGTGCCCCTGCTTCCTCTTTAACTCTTGTACTCTTACCTGGCTACATAGCCCTTCTCCAGCTTCCTTATTTCCCCATGGTATGATCCAGCTGAATTATAGACCTGCTTTGTGGGATCCAGATAAGAATGCACACATGAAGGACTGGTAAAAATCATGTTCTTGAAATGCTCACCATAATTCCCATCCTTTGAAGAGTTAAGATCCATTTGTTTTCCCTATGAAATGAGTATCTGTAGTGCTGCAGTCTCAAATCAAACACAAACCTGTGTACTTCTATCAGTGGCAGCTGCTGATTAAAATCGCAGTTTTGGTTTCCCAAGCTACATAATCCTGCTAGTTCATTCTTAGACCTACTTAGCACACTGTATCCATTATACCAGTGTTGTCCTCATTTTTGAAAGTTTGTGATTTTTTTGGCAGTCTGATAGCATCATCCTTGGAGACAGTCTCTTTTGCTGTGAAAGGGATCTGTTTGTTGTACAGAGTTATGTGGCTCTGAGAACTACATGTATCAAACTTAGCTGCATTAATTAGCTGGTGCTGTGCTTGTAAACTGATCATAATAATGCTTATCACAATCTTAGTCCCATTATCTCTGTTTTGCAGATAATGGAACTGAGCCACAGAATGGCTAAAGCCCAGTATAGGGCTGTTGAGCTGCCTATCCTGCTCTTACTTTTCCTTTGCCACTGAAAGAGTAAGCAGCTTGGAGCAGGCAGTGTCCAAGCAAACTCTGGATGGGTTTGTCTGTGAATAAGAAAAGCTTTCTGGGAAGCTGTGGAATGATTGCTTGGAGTGCCAGGCCATGTCTTCTGGAACGGAGGATCCACATCTCAGAGGCTCTTCTGCCACCTAAGGTAGTGGCAACTCCCGCTTGCTTGTCAGTTTCCCATTCCTGCTGGCCTTTATGGCTTTTTGACAATGATTTGTTGACTCACAGTTGATTACCAGTTGAGTGCCTCAGTGGATTTGCCTCTCCTGATGCCATAAACAAAGCTTCTCTTCTCACTTTGTCAAGACATATTCTTTAGCATTCAGCCTCCATAAAGGTCACTTTCTGAGACTTCCCACAGATAACAGACCTATTTTCAGATCAGTTAAATAGTATAGTTTTCTTCAAATTGCACTAACACACTATTGATGACACCCACTGAGGTGGTTCTTTCCATTCACCTGTTTCATGGTAGCAGAGAAATGTAACAGCTTCATGCAGTGGAATGGAGCAGAGCAATTGATGTAAAGGTTTCAGGCACTCAGTTGGGTTTTCATTTCCTTGTTGCATTGTGACTCAATCAATACCAAATAAAATCCAGATCTTACTTTTTTTTCATTGGCTGGATATAGTATTTCCTATAGAATTCACTTAAACACCAAAGGCAAGAGGTGGCTGTGGTACTGCCCATGTACAGCTCTTCAGAGATTTTCATGGGCTTCCTCTGATAGTCAGGTTTGAGAAAGCTGACACCTTTGTGTTTTCTTCTGCTGAGCTGTAGCTGTTGTTGCATTGATCACTCAAAATCAATTCAACCATCCTGGGCAAAAGTACTATTTGCTAGCTATTAAAATGACAGTTTCTTCTGATGTAGCTTACAGTAATGTAATTGGAGGAAATACACAGTCTTCAGAAAGATCATTTTGATCTAAGCTGGCTGAACAGAGCATTGTGGTCATCTGAAAAATATTTGCAATTATGATATACCAATGGCATTCATGTAGTATTTCCTACAAGCTATTCCAGAAAGTATGACACTATAGCTCACTTTTATGAAAATCCCACAGGAATACAATAATCTGATTACCTTCCAAGGGATTTGTGGTGTTGTTCTCCTCAGTAACCCACTACAGCTCCAAGTACTCAATCATCCAGGACAGATTGTGCTCAAGACTCCAGATTGATTATGCTTTTAGTGACACAGGAAGCTCTGCTATTGTTTTTTTATTCTGAGATTAGCTAAAATTAGAAGTTGACCTTATGTTCCTGAATTAATTTAAAGGCAAAAATTCAATTTACTGATTCTGATGATTTCTTTTCTGGAAATATGATCTTGAAAGCCAAAGCTCCTTGCACTGTGAGTCAGTTCTTAAGTGATTTTGAAATGAAAGGTGTCTGGCCCAATTGATGTATGGGAGCAATAAACGCTGAGTAATCTCCAAGGTAATGCCTCTACACACTACACTGCACATCTACAGTTATGTAAGATTTTGAAAGATCAAGAAGATGTCAAATCCGTGTTTTAAATGCTTGAAAACAGCTGGATAAATTCAGCAAATAGACAGACCTTGATCTCTTGACTGCTTAGATATACCAAAAGCACATGAAGTTGAAAAGTTACTCTTTGCATCTCTGAAAGGTCTTGATATCTTAAAAAAAAAAAAGAATAGAAAGAACAGGGAATACTGAATCTTTTACAGCAATAGGTTGGGAAGAAACATTATTGATGTTTCAGAAAGTGTGTAAGGCTTAAAGTGCTGAACTTGAAACACTGGGGAAGGGTCTGTTTTCACAGGCTATTTCTTAATATCAGTTTTGTTTTTTCTCAGTGGGCTCCAAAACAAAGTGTACACAAATCAACAATTATTTCTAAAATTATAAGATGATTTGAGAGTATTCTGATACATCTTCCTGGAAACCCTTTGGAAAAAAAATGTAGCAGGAATGCCCACACATTAATGCCCACTACATCTAATTCTGGGCATGGCTATGGTATTATTTTGGAAGAGGTGAAATCAGTAGATATGAATGTAGAGAAGACATGGCAACAATGGTATTTTCTATTTTCATTCATTTCAGGCTGAGACCTTTATAAAGATTTTAGTCCACACACCAACTGGCCAGGAGATGGTGTTAGTGGTGTACTATAAACAGACACACGTGGCAGATGAAAGGCAAAGTGACTCATCTCACTCTCCTCTGAATTGTGCCCCATCTTTTGGACCCTTCCTTGGCCTGTTCTGATTATTTTCATTATCTACAATTAGTATTTAATGTTGCTGTTTCCATATGGCAAATAAGCAATGATATGAGAGCAAACATAATTTTCTTGTATCTTTGTCAATACATTCATAAACTAATAATTTATTAACAGATAAGTAAAAGTAGAACAGATCAAAGCCTACATCACTAAGGAATAGCAGATGTGAGTGAAATAAGTTCAATCATCCAGACCTTTTTTACTTCTCCTCAAAGCCTTAACCTTTTGGCTAGTAACAAGTAGTTTGGGAAGATGTTTCTCTCTAAGACAACGAATGCCATATGTTTCTTTCATTCTGCACCTCCTGTCAGGAGCCAACTCAGCTGAGAACCCCATTTGCAGGGTGACCTCAAGCCTGTGAGTCAGCTTTGTGAATTCCTATACCAGCTCATTTCTCCACTTGCCAGTCTTCATTTTCCTCATGTAGCTGCAACCCTTACGGTCTGTCCAATAGGCCACTGACCCCACAATGTCTGAAGGTGCTCCTATGTGATGTCACCTATGTGATGTATTCTCACCTTCACACCTCCTTCCATGTTTCCTGTCCCACCACCTTTCTCTGCAGTTTCCCCTTCCACTAAGCTCAGAAAACACTGCTGCTCCATCAGTCTCCTTCATTTCATGACTTTGCCCATGCCACTTAAATATCGTGTGTGAAATTTCAGTTATAAGTCTTTCCTTCCAACAGGCCTTCACTTTGTGCAGGGTTTCCAGGGTGGTTTCCTGCTGGCTTTTTCACCTCTGCTCCTCTCACCATCGGCCAGAAATGGCTCTGCAGGCCATTGGGCAGCAGACAGTTGGTATTGGGCAGACAGTGGTGGTCAGCTAACATCATTCCTTGGCAGCAGGCTGTGGCTGTGATCTCAGGTTATACATGCATGGATTTGCACTTTTTAAAGCTATTTTAATCAAGGTTATCCAAAGAGAAGGATATAAAGGCTCTGGTGCTTCCTGTGTTACTGTGCAGTCACAGGCAGCCTGGACCCTTTGGTCTCAGTCTAACCACTCTCTCCTGAAGTGAAGTGAGGAGGCCAGGTACAGCCTGGCCACAGGAGCTCAAAGCATGAAGAGGGAAACTGTACCTTGATATTTCATTTCTCTGCTTCCTCAGGGAGGGTTCTGAAGCTTACTGTGCAAAGGGAAGCTGCCCTTGCCTTCCCTGAGGTATGGACTGCCCTTGCCTCTCATTTTGCACACGGGAGGGGCAGTTCCTCTAGTTCTCCTATCTCTTATTTGCCTGTCCATGCCAAAGTTGGGGGAATCCTGACTAGTGGGCAGTGTAGCTCAGCTGCAGGGACAAGCCCTGATACTTGTATCTAAATGCTGTATATAGCCGTCTTATCTACAATGACTATTATCTTTTAGATGTAACATGCTGGACAGAGTGTCCTGGATGGCTTGGGAAAAGAGCCATTGGGATTAAAGGTCACTGAGATCAAGCATGCTGATGATTTATTTAAGTGCTTTGTGAATTTTGTGAATTTTCTGCTTGGCCTGTATGCTGGGGCTTTTTTTTTTTTTTTTTTTTTTTTTTTTTTTTTTTTTTTTTTTTTTTTTTTTTTTTTTTTAAAATTTTTTTTTTTTTGCTGTTTGTGTGGGTTTTTTTTTTTTTTTTTTTTTTTTTTTTTTTTTTTTTTTTTTAAACTATGTGATATTCTCTGCAAAACTTCCTTTTTATGTGCAAATATCTTAAGTCTAGCGGGCTTGGCACCTAAATACCTTTTAAAAATTGATCTAAGGGATTTCGATGCTTAACTCATATTTTTTAAAAGTTAGTTAGGCATCTAAATCTTAAAGTTAGTTAGGCAGTTATTTTTAGGATCACAAAACTGATGGACTTTCCCCCAGTATTATTAGCAATGGAAAAGCTTCTTCCTGTATATTTGCCAAATATATCTATTGAATTTTGAGTTGCACTCACAAAAGCCTTTTAAAAATTAACTCCTATCTTTCACCAAGTACCTTTTCCAATGAAGCTACTTTGTCTGCAGTGACACTACTTTACAAGGAAGCTGAGCCCACCATGTATTCCTTGGATTGGTCTTAATCCTGAAAGTACAGGAGCCTCCAGCACCAGTGAGGGCAGCTTAGAGTTACTGCCCTGAGAATACTGGCAGAGAGGGCCATTTGGAAAAGCAGGGTTCACTCTGAAAAGGGTCTGTTGCCTTTAAGTTATTTAAAAATTAGAACTGGTAAGGAGATAATGTTCCATCCCATCAGGAAATAATATCTTTAGGATATATCTCTATTTCCACAGAATTCATTATTTCAGTTTTTCAACCAAATTCTACAAAGAATTAATGTGGAAATATTGCAGTGCTCTTCAGAATTTAAAGTCTGGTATTTGATCAGTTGTACTTATGAATCTGAAAGCACTTCTTGTTTGGGAAAGTTTTCTCCTTCAGTCACAGAATTCTCTAAATCAGAAGCCTTTTTTCCCAAGAGTAAAATAGACTGAAATTTTTACTTAAGAAAACCACATTTATTTAGTGTGTTTCTTTTTAAAGACTGCTCTTTAAGAAATTGAAGTTTGTGTTTGAATACCAAGAACTGGTTAATATAAAGTGAATGCAAAATTGGAAATTTATGTATGAGAATGTAAAGAAGCAGAAAATAGGCAAATGTGGTCAGGGTACACAAATATATGTAATCCTAAGGAAAACAGCAGTAGAATTCAGGAAATATTTAATCAGTGGTTTGACCATACCTTTGGCTCAAGTTTGGTAAATATGTGACTACTCAAGGTAAGGATGCCAGAACAAGAACATTTTTAACAGGTCATTGACTGTTATTTTAAATGGATTTGTAGCTTCATGGCTCTCTTAGATATAATGTTAAGAAATTCCTTGTGTGGAATGGCATCCTGTTCTGTTGAAATATTTTAATATTTTTACCAGTCTGAGAAATCTTTTGATTGCAATTTAATTAAGTATAATTTAATTGCTTCTAGGAGGTTACCCTTCAGGAGCTGACTATCCTCACTGTTGCTGGAATTTCTGTTGCTGTAGTGATGATGTTTTCCAAACATTGTTTTGGAAAAAAAGATCTAGGGTTATCATTAATATATAATTATGATAATGAATTACGATAGCTTCAATTTGCCTTCCTGTAACACTGTGTGCATAGCTACAATAAGATAAGAGTCTTTAGGTAGCATTTACATTAATTATATTAATTAGAGAGTTGTTAGGGTAGCATTACTACTTTATAGCCCTTGTACTGACTATTTTGATAGTCCATGTGCAAGGACACTGCTTCCTCTAATTTTGGTGACTAAGGACTATCACAGTTGCCCAGGAAGAGGACTGTGAGTGCACCTGTGGCTGTGCAGAAGAGGATCCCATCTCCAGTCATCCAAAATGACCAGTTTCAGGGCATGACAGCCTTTATTTTCTTCTGCAGATTTGATGAAGGGGAAATATATTTCTGAGAAACTGGAAGAAATTCAAGAAATAAAAAATAATTTGCATGTATTAGCCAGAGACATTAAACTGCATAAGACCCCAAGTAAAACTGTCCTTGTGCTTTGCAATTGTAACTTTTCTCATTTTGGTTTTTTACTGTTCATCTTTTAGTGCTCATACTTATTGAAGTGTTAACTGCATCCATTTAGACAGAAATTAAAGTGAGGAATCCTCTTGGTTTTCTGTTATATTGGTAAATTCTTTTTGGCACTGTCATGGAGGCTACACATCTACACACAGAATACATTATAATTCTGGAAGATGGAATTAGTCCATTTTTTTATTCAATTCCCTGTTATTGATGGTGTTTAAAAGACTGCAGGATTAGCACCAACATTACAGTTTATTGAATGGCCTTGGTAACACTTTGGTCAGAGTTAAAACAGATTCTGTTGCATGAAAGGCCAAGGAAAGGAAATTACAGAGCCTGGTTTAGTGAAGGATTTAAGAGTGATACGTGTATCCACGAAGAACTTGGGTGCCAAAGCAAGCTGGAGAATTCTGGAGTGGTCTGGTAAGTTCCAAGACAGAACTGAATTCAACAGTTGTGTGCAGATCCCGATAGCTCAAAAAACACAATTTTAAAATTATATAAAAGAAGTGTGGTTTCCTTTAATCATTGTAGAAGGCTCTGAGAGGCAGAGGTAAAGGAGAAAGGGGCAGGCTGATCAGCCCAGGCACTAATTAGGGCCAAGGTCTCTTTTGGAAGTTAATGAGTGTCTAAATAGGTAACGAGCAGCTGATAGGGATCGGAAGAATGCTCAGCCTCTGCATCCTGCTTTAATTTCTGCCCTAAAATGAGAGATACCTTTAGGAGATACAGACAGTGTATTGTGGTCAAAAGTCTTCTATAGAAATATCTGCTTCTCAGGTGAAAATCCTTTTCTTACACCATACAAAGGAAAATTTAAATGCATTTTAAGTCTCCTGAGATTTGGAATGATTTACATGAGTATTTCTTGAGCCTTACTGCAGTGCCCAGGATAGGACTTCAGTGATTTTAACTGTTCTGGTCTCTGACCCTGCCTTTAGCTATGCTTCCAAAAGTGTCTGACATAACTGCTCTTGTTTGCCCTTCTCCCTCATCCTTGTATGCCAGGTAGCTTTTGCCATTTTCCTGACCTTGCTGGGTAGACATTGCACTGACACAGCTTTTGCACAGCATTCACTTGAGTATGAAAAACATCTAAAGGCAAAAGAAATGCAGCCAGATAAGCAAATGAGAGAAAAGAAATAAGATGGGAGGCCAAGTGAGGACAAAGCAGGGGCAGATCTGCTCTTAGGGCAGACCAGAGAGGGGGACATGGGCTCTTCTTCAGTGTGTGCAAGGCTGTGTAGACACATTATCCTGAGCCAAGCCAGAGGTGCAGCCTGGCGTGTGTTGAGCTGTGGGTGTGATTCACCCTCAGCTGAGCACCCACCTGTGGATACAGGAATCAACCATGCAGAGACAGTGGGGATTTACTCACTCCAGTTCCCAGCTTAGAAGGGTCTGGTCTTCCTGAACCACTTGCATGGCAGATCTGACTTCATCAATTTTTCCCCCCACAACATTCTCTGCTACTCATGTCTCACTAAGTATTTAATAATATGCATGAGTTAAGTAGAATATCCTTTTATCTGCTCTAAGATTCCCTTTTATTTTCACCACCTTACCACTTGCTGGATATTCATCAGGAAAGACCAGTGCATTTCTTTCCCGTTTAGAAATACTTATCATTCCTGTGGTGGCTCTTTTCTGAGTCACAGCTTTTCTAATTAATATAGAACTAACATTAATATAGCAACAAGTAATTAAAAAAAAACAAACTGGAATCTATTTGGCTCACACTTCAATTGAGTATGCTTCCACAGGTGTAATTAACTAGGCAGTGTCTGGAAGTGTGTTGCATCCACCACCTGCCTCCCCTGTACTAAATTTCTACTCCCTGTGTGTTCTTACAAAGAATAATGAAAAGCAAGGCTCATAACAGAGACATTTTTTGATTGAATGTTGGGCCAGGAATCCTCCTGTGAAGTGTTGGAATGTCTTGTGCTGTTCTTGAAACAACCCATGGTGGTAGCTTAAGTCTTAGGATCTTCACACTGAGGGCATTCAGCCTTTCCAAAACAAATTGCCTGCCATCTTCTTTTTGGAAAAAATTAATTCTCTCCCACCTGTAAAACAAGTAGCTGTTAATTCACCTAAAGGTTATAGTCTGCTTTTATGTGATGATTGTTTTTCTTAGATATAATGGCCTAAAGATATTGTTTTAATTATGCCATGCTCATCCCTCTCTGGTAACTGCTTTTGGTTAATAATTTTTGGCTCAAGACTCTGGTTAGTAGACAATACACCTCACAGACAACATCTATATAAACTGGTTACCTGAACAGGATGTAGATGTCTGTATGGGCAGAATGTGATGAACTTCTATATCATTCCCTTTAAATTGGCATGTGAAAGGGAATTTCCAATGAGTCATGTGCTATTTGCAGATTAGTATTATCCAGAACATGGTGCCAAAGAAACTGATTTATTCTCTGTTATTACTTTGCTATTCATTACATTGTGCAATATATCAATTGCAAACATAAATACATTGTGTAGTCCATGGATAGGAATAAAACTTGTTATGTTCAAGTACGTACATGCTAGGTGCTAGCCCTGGCACAGGGAATCACATACGTTGTGCAGTTGCCTTGGATTTTTCATATTCTGTTACTAGCACTTTGATATTTTGGTTTTTTGGTGGTTTTTTTTTGTTGTTGTGGATTTTCTTTTTCATTTAGCTGCTTCATTTTTGATCCTAACTCTGAAGAAGTGACTTGAACAAAATATTTTGGACTTTTTTTCTGAAACTCACAGTGCTCACTGAGGGTCTCTCGTGTATTTTCAACCTCTGGGTATCTCTGACAGTTGCAAACACTTTTGGGAGGACATCATTTCCCCTTGACTTTCCCACCAAGGTTCTTCAGCTAAGGTATGTTTGCTTGTATTGTTTTTTGTATTGGTTACGTTTTGGTAGGTGTGGAAGTCAGAAAGACTCTTTAATATTATGTAGAACATATTTCTGATTTTTACATCTCCTTGTGTTCAGACTGGAAGCACTTGGGAAACTTTGGGGTAGTACAAAGCCCCTTTCCAGATCTGTGTGTACAGCTCATGAAGGACTGGTGCTCTTCCTTGGATCTCTCCTAAGGCTCACTCCTGATTTGTGCAATGAGTTCTGTAAAACAGCTTTCTGATCCAACTGGGGACAGCTCCTAATCCTCTCCCACTGCTGGTTCCATCAGTCCTGGTGGGGTCAGTCATTTAGCAGTAGATTCTGCCAGCTGTGCCCTTGCACTGATGGTGAACTTTGGCTTCATGCTAACTGAGGACAGTGAAATATACCATTCCATGCACTACAACCTCTAGAGGCTTTTTTCATTTGTACTGTCATGCTCTGGGATGTATTGGAGCAGTGCTGTGGGGACAGAGAACAGGCCCTGGGCACAGGCCAGCTGTGTGATCACAGACATGGAATATCACCCTTTGCTTTGGCTGCCCTTCAGCCTCTGCCTTATATTTTTAGCTTTCAGTCTCCTTACCCAGAGAATTGTCTCCTCTTACAATATTTGTAGCACACTGGGTGGATTAACAGTTTGCTCACTCCTCCTCTGGTCTCTAGGAAAAAGCAAATATTCCAAAATGATTCCTTAATTTTGATGAAGGAAGAATTTTCCTTCCTAACACTACATGACAAAGCATCCTTGTTTAAAGGACTTTGTTTGAAATGGCATCTAAGCTTGGATGTCTCTGTCACACAGCAGGTGCTTCAGATCACTACTCTCCTGCAGTCCAAGCTGCTATTTATTCCTGTCCACTCTCAGATCCTTTTGCTTGGTGTAGCTTGGCATAGCTTGGATCCCACAAATTGTGCTGGTGAGCATATTTAATTGTACATCAGCAGATTACCTATAATTAGCTCCATCACAGTGAGATCCTTTGAGATCCTTAGTGAGAGGATTAATGTCTTCTCCAAGGACAGAAGCAACCCTGCAGGGAAGATGGACCTGCAAAGTTCTGCTGGAGGAGATCTGAGCTGGTTAAAGCCTTTGATGATCAATTTGAAGTTGTTTATATTTCAAAGTCCAGGCTTTGACTTCCTTGAGCTGTAGTGCTGGGTAGAACTATAGTGCTGGGTAACTACAAATATCTCAGGGATTCCTACCAGTCCTGTGCATCTAGATAAACTCTTTATTGATTTGCTTTAATACCAGACTGTCAAGGTTCTCAGCTGGGATGGGGTTTGGCATGACTAGAAGTCAATGGTTTCTCTATATTTGGAATAGTCAACTTAAATTTTATATTCAGTGCAGAGAAACTGGGTCCTTCAAAGCCTGTTATGAGTGATGCATCTGGATGCTTGAGGCATCTGCTCTGGGATCAGAAGGACTGTGCCCTAGAAATGAATGTTTCTTCCTAATGTGAGAGACAGATATAAATATCTAGGCTTAGCTGGGTGAAACTCACCCAATGCATTGGTCCTTCAGTCCACTTCATCTTTTCCTTAGCCTCCCACTAATCTCTCAGTATTAGCAGGACTCAGCAGGACTTAGGACAATTTTTTCTAGGTTGTAGGAGGCACAGACAAATCAGATGGAAGAGCAAGGTGTGGCAAATAATTTACATAACTTATTTGGACCTCTAAATCCATTCAGCTTTGTGCTAATAAATGCTTCTAAAAAACCCCAAAACTCCAAATTATCACCCCTTCTGACTGTACTAGAGCACCACCTGCTACCTTGCAGACCCTGTAGGTCTCACAGATGCCCAGGGAGGCAGAATCACAGCTCCTGTCAGGCCAGAGCTGGGGCTTCAGTTGTGGCCACAAAGTATTGCCCCAGAGGGTTAACTCCTCTAGATTAAGAACCCACAATGGTTTTCTGTGTTGCTATTTCAGACTTTCCCAGCTGATTAGTAGCACATCTGCTTTCACTCATCTGAATATCTACTAGATATATCAGCAAATGGATTTTCCTAGGTAATAGTATAAAATAACCTAATTTCTTATAGAGACACATTTAAGAAGACTAAATAATGAATCTTCTGATTTGGAGTGAGCTCTGTCTATCCTTCTGTCTTGTCTTTTATTGCCATTGCATCCTCAAACTTATTATTTCCAAAATTAATATCGAGGGACTGAAATGGAAATTTTGAAGGCATGTTATGAACACTTAGGCAAGCTGATGTAAAAATGTGAGAACTCCTCATAGATTTAATTCTGCCCTGTTTTCTCCACGGAAAGTGCTGGTTTGAAGTACAGCACAGCAGCAGCCACCAGCTCATGCCAGTTGCTGTGGAGAGGTGTCTGCTGCAGTACATTGCTGTGACACTGGTGCTGAATGGCTGCAGGTTTTTGTTACCCCCACTGCTGTAGAGCTCAAATGTGTGTCTCTGTGTGAGCCTGCATTAGGGCAGCTGAAACCACACATGCACAATGAGCTGGAAGTGGATTTCCAGTCTTGCACCATGGCTCCTGTGAGTAATACATATGTCACAGGCCTCTTCAGCATCACTGAAATTCCTCTCCTGAGAGGGAACAGTTCAGCTCAACAAGTGTCTGAGGGTCAGGACTTTAATTTGTATTAATATTATCTATTAGTGCTTTTCTGCCTCAAACTGCCCTGCATGTCCAAACCCAACATTACTGGAAATGTTGCCGTGTGTGTGTGCAATGCTGTCCATGTAAACAGGATAGATAAAAGTTAGTCTGTGATCACAGATTAATCCACAGATTTCAAAGAGAGAAAACTGAAAATATTTCTATTCAGAGATATCCCTGCAGAGACCTGGGGAGATGCATTTAGGTGCATGGACTCCTGTCTCAGACAGTCTCTCAAGGTGCATTATACCAGGGCAGATGTTGCAGAACATATAACCTTGACAATGATCCTGGCATGCAGAGGAGGATGAAGGCAGGAAGCTGCCTTTGCACAGCATCCCTGCTGAAACACAATGATATTGTTGATATTAAGCTATCACTATTAAACTGTAAGCTCAATCTCTTTCTCCATAAGTGCTGAAGTACTTCTGAGCTGACATCTTCATTTTTTAGCATGTGATTGGGACAAAATTGCTCTTATTTTTAGATTAAATGAGAGATGATTAACAACAAAAATTCCCCATAAAGATTAACTTTATGTAATAATTCCATCCATTCTTTCACGCAAAAATATCCAACCAGCCCTAGTGCAAGACACTACTAAAACCTGTTAAAATCACTTTTGCTTTGGTTGGCTCCTACATCTGACTGCACTATACTGGGGCTAATGCATTAAATTTGTCTTAAAGCTCATACTGGTTACAGCTGAAATAGCCAAGATATTTCAGCCTGAAAATATGAAAGGTGGAACCTATAGCTTTCCAAAGTCACCTGAATGGGTGCATTGTGTGAAACTCTCTAGAACTGTTAAAATCAGTTCTAGTCCAACCCCTCTGATTTTTATTAACCTTGAACTGTCACCAGTAGAAGTTAAAATGTATTAAATACATGCTGAAAACATCCTTCACTACATTGCTGCATTGGTGCTGCTGCAGAATGTGTCTTTGGCATATTTAGTGCTCTGGAACTTCATGACATTTGTTCTTGCATGCTTTTCCCTTGGTACCTTTATTGGTTGCAGATTTTCTGCAAATCATGAGGATTTTGTCTAGGTAGCTACAACATAATCGTGTGGCTTTAGAATCAAGAATAAAAAATATAAGTTGCCTTAGTGAAATTATTTTATAAATATTATCATGAAGTCTGAAGCAAATTACTGTTGCCTAAGCTTATTGAGCATGAACTTGAATTGGCATCAGTAAAATCATTGAATCAGAGAATAGTTTGGGTTGGAAGGGGGACCTTTAGAGGTCAGCTAGTCCAGCTTCCAAAAGATGGGCAATACAGTAATCCATTGTGTTAGAAAGATGGTACTGGATGGAAAATGTTCAGATGAAACTGCAAAATGAGGTATTTTAATGGAAAATATGTCAACATACGGAACACATTACTTTTCATTGACAGGTGTTATCCAAACCTATTATTAATTGAGCAATTCAGTCTTGCTTGTTTCTTGCTGTGAAGGCTGCAGAGGTGATGACATAGGTGTGTGTTAATCAAGTGTCAGTGGATCACATATTTCTATCTCTTGCAGGACTTAACATTCATCAAAGAGCATCTCCAAATAACAGTTAATTATCTTACCCAACATCCTACCAGGCTGGTAAGTATTCTGCAATTTTACAGATAAAGATAATTATAAAAAAAACCTAAAAATTTCTGACTGGGAATCATAAACAATTGCATAAAGAACGTTATTCCTCCACGTGTGGTAAAGCACATTTATAGAATTTATAGACTACTGTGTTATTCAGCCCAGCAGCAATGGGTACCTCTACAGGAGAAGCTACCAGGTGACATCCAGTCATCAAACTCCACTTACATCACTCAGAGTAGATGGTAACATGCCTGTATCCCACGCAGAAATGTCACTGCTGGCTTCAGTAAACTAACAAGATCATATTCATATATTTATAGTTTGGGGATGACATCTTCATGCATGTAAACAGAGATGTTTTGCTTCCAAATTAGTTTCAGGTATAATGTTGCCTTAAAGCATGAATAGATAGTCAAACTGTGAAAACCTAAGAGTCATGAGTAGCTTAACATCATCTTCATCTAATAGAAATTAACTCAATTTTATGATTACATGGACAATGGGGGAGATACATTCTTACTCAGCACTCTATGATTAAAATGATTGACAGAAGTAGACATTTAGAAGTCTTTTTATGGAATATATTTATATTGACAACCACAGCAGAAGAGCAGTTGTTGTGAACTGAAAGAAGTTGCTGTAAGTCATTTCACCCATCGGTTCAGAAGTCCCAAGATGAGACTTCTTGACTATTTTAGCACGAATGCTTGAGAAACACTTGGATACTTTGGGAATGAGGTGAGGGGGTGATTTATACAGGAATGGTCAGTAAACACCTTCTACCCATCAAGAGCATGTGAAGCTTGTGCAATGATCTTCTTCAAACTACTGACCCAGGATAACCCATGTAATCTGTCCACCCCATTTGAGTGTTTTAAGAACAGCTGCATATCCTTATATATTCTGGCATCACAGTAATGGGAGCTGTAAATGCCTCAGTAAGACAGATAAAATAGCAGGGGACAGAGATCATCCCTGGCACCTCTCCTGGGTACCTCCTCTCGATGCACAAATCATTCTTTATCCAGGTAGATTTTATTTATGTCCTTTCTCATGACCACATATGTGGCAGGATTGGCAGGCCATGGTAATGCACTGGTTATTTTGCCATATTTTTTTGCATAAAAGAAAGTACAATTAGAGGTGTTCATACAGTGCTTAGGATACTTGGAGGCTGGAAATAAATCTTTCTCAGGTGTCTTAAAATGGAGCAATATGTGAAGCAGAGCAGCTTCTTTCAGAATCATTGCCTGTTTTACAGTTCTTTTTATGTGCTCCTTTTTTGCTGTTTTTTAATTGAGCATGAGAAGTCCCTGATTAAAAATAAGTCTGTGGAATGATGTTTGTATGTACCTGTCAGTTAAAACAACACAGTTAGGATGTTGTAGATGACAGACAGTTCCAGAATAACCAGTACAAATAAACATTTTAAAAAATTAAGATATGAAAGTCAGAAGATGGTACATAAATGCTTCATCACATTTCCCAGATTTTTTTCTGTACTCATAGATCCTTTAGTTTGTAAATAGAGGTTTAACTGAGCATGTAGAGATAAAAAGGCAGTTTGCCAATAGTAGGCAAGGAAAGAAGCCATCCTATATGGCAGCACACTGTTTTCCAAACTGTAGGTGGTAGAAACCACTTTGGAAACCTATTTCATTAAGGAAAGAATGATGTTCCTGTCCAACACAATTACAGTGTTCTCAAGCATAGCTGAATTGGATCTGCCTTGTAGCAATACTTCAGGAAAACACCTGGATCAAGAAAAGAATGCTTTGGTGATTTAATCCCATTGTGGCCTAAAGGGCTCTGACAAATGCAATGTAGTTTCAATTAGGGAATTAATACAAATATATTCTGCTAAATTGAATTGTTGGCATGCAAACAAGCTGGCTTTATTTTTTTTTAACTGGGAATTTAAATGAGAGAAAAGATGTTTTATCAGCATTAAAGCTATTTTCCTTTTTTTACTCCCAGAAAACAAAATTAAGCCCTAACCTGGATAATCATGTCAAATATGTACTTTTTAAAGCCACAATTTGACATAATTCTCCGTGAAGTCTGTTTTCATTCTCCCCCCACCCCCATGCTCTTTTTCAATAACAGGAAACAAAGTTACTCCTCACAAGCAATGGGATGTGACTGTCAATGCACAGCTCCAGGGTCACTTCTCATGGCTCTGCTACCCTGCACAGCTCCTGCCCCTCCCTCAGTTATTCCTCACACCCTTCCACTGCTGCTACAGCCGGACCAGTGTGATGGTTGATGAGGACTTCCTTTTCAGGTGGATGATTTCCCCTCTTTTTATCACTGCACACCTCCCTGATGAGGGATATATTTTGCCACTAGCATGTTTTAACCAAGAAATCCCAAAGGAGTAATGTGGTTTTTTTCTGTTGAGAGGTGGGAATGAAATGGAAAAGGTGAACAAGGAAGGCTCAGGTCTTCGGGTGACTCTTAAACCTGGTCTTTGGGCTTTGTTGGGTAGGCTTTTCAGGGACTGAATGTATTTATTTCAGCATTTCCAAGTGATTGTGTTTGGAGAGATGGAAGACTAAAACAGGATACTTAACAGGGCAAGTAGACTGGTGGGTTAGAGGGAAAGTTGGATGGGTGGATTTTTATCAGGCTGTGAAAAAGGTAAACCCCAAACTTCTTTCAGCAGTCCTATCCCCCTTAATGCAGCTCAATCCTGCCTGTCTTAGTTATCCAGTATCAGTATTTTATTGCTGTTTAAATATATTTGATTCAAAAACATCCCCTCTTTATCCATTATGAACATATCAGTCAAGGAAGCAAGCAATGCCATAGACTAAAAAACACCACCTGTGTCTTATCTGAGGCCTGATGATGTTTTAAATAATTGAGTGTTTTCTAAAGATATCACCTAGTTAAGCTGTGATAAACCACTCATCTTTCAAATAGAATTTCTGACCACATAGTTATGTCTTGCCATCACTGTTCTTCTTGGCTGAGGAAAAAAAATCTACTTTGTTATACCAGTGGAAATCTGGAGCCATCCCAATCTCTATTGATGTAAAAGGGACCAGAGTCTGTCCATACAATACTTTGTATAGCACTTCAACTTCTACACTAAGAATTATCTAAAGTGGGACTTGGAATGCTCCTTTGATTGAAAATGAAACATATTTATCAAGAAATTACATCAACTTTGGAAATATTCTGAAGGTAGTGCAAAGATAACAGATACCATTTCTTAGTTTAGAACAGAGGTGTGGATAAGCCAGAGCTGCCTGACTTTAGGCATACCCTGTAACCTAAGTTAACCTCTGAGATTAAAGTATTGCCTGAATTAACAGTTTTAATGAAAGGACATGAATAAACTTTGTGCATTAAAAAATGGAGTATATTCTACCTCTGTACTAAATTTGAGAAATCTGCAGTGCCCTGGCATCATGAAGACATACTTAGACATCAAATACTAAGTGTCTGAACAGTGAGTGAAAAATGGGATGACAGCAGGAGAGAGACCCAAGTAACCTCAGTGCACAAAAGTATCTGTTTGCTAATCACCTGTTTGCTTTAGACCAAAAGTTTATTATTGCAGTCAGTAAAGATATGAGTTGAATTGCACACACATTTTCTGGCAGTGTTGGTTAAAGTTTGTATTAACAGGTGTTGAAGGATAAAAACTTCACAAGGAAAATCCACTTTGTGGCAGACCATAAAGATTACCAGTAACAGAACTACCCAGCATCCCAGGAAATGGATTTAACACACACACACACACAAAAAAATATGTTTTCTGCAGGTAGAATTCGCTTTCTGGCACTGCTTTGATGATTACTCAAGATCCTGTCTGTGCCATGGATTTTCATCTGCCGGTGGTGTTTGCATTAAGTTGTGTAACTGCTTCTTAATGCCTGTTACGTAAGGATGCATAGATTGCAGCTCCATGAGGTGTCCTGCACAAATCACAACTGATTTGTGAGCCTGGTTTCAAAGGTTACTCTTGGCTGAATAAATTTTACATTAATTAAGTCCTCCCTGCATAAGTTAAGTGCTTGGTTAATACAGAACCGTGGAGTACAAGCTGAAGTAGGGCTCAGAAAGTGCCTGTGGTTGTCCTGTAATAGAGTATATAAGTTTTGTCATATTTCTACCACACACCACTGTAATGCAGCTTTCCTGGTCAGGGAGGAGATTTGCCATTGGCTTTTGCCATGCTGTGATTTTACCCCATGGATTTCAGGTTATACCAGCTGAAATACAAATAATGTGGATAGAGAAGAGATCAGAAAGCATAGTCAACATTCAAAAGAGGGGTTTTTAATTTATTTTTTACTAAGTTTACTGTTTTAGTCCTCTTTCTTGTATTTAATTTTAATTAGGCTAAGTCAGGATCTGTACTGGGGAAAAGAGTCTAAAGGTATCTTGGATACTGCACTAAATACAGAATATAACATAAAATGGAAGAAATTGAAGCGAATGAAGATGAGAAATGGAATCTCAGTTTAGCAAAAATTAAAGTCAAAATCAGAAGGATTGTAGATACAGTTGGAATTTCAAATGTTTTACCTATAACATTGCCTCTTTTCCTTCTCTTTCCTTAATTTAACACATTTCTAAATGATTCATTTGAATTCCCATAGCAAACACAGTTACATTTAAGGCATTTCTTCACTGGAGGGCTCCACCAGGATGTATTTTCTAGTGTGGTCCTCTAAAAATGCACACCTTACTTTGTATGGAGCCTCTTAAAATTCTGAGTATTAACTGTTCATAGGGATATCATATATATATATCTATGGTCAGGAAACATCTTACATAGAGTCCCCAGAGGAATAAAAAAAGCAGAGAAGCAAATACAGAGTGGATCATGCTACTGACCCACAAAGTCACAAAACAGCACACAGACTCTCTAACTGTGCATTCCTCTGCTTCCAAATATTCAAGTACAGACAGAGATGACTTTTTCTCCACATCTGCCTTTTTATGAGATTCAAAAATGCCTGGATTAGAAAATAAATAGTATTTCAAAATATATTTGCTCTTATTTTGAGGGCTGATCAGAAGCAGATATCTATGCCAGTCCTTGAAGTATTAGTTAAAATATAGTAACCAAGTTATTTTTAGTAGCAGGTATTACTTGGGTAAACAAGCTATGAAATTTTGCTCCGTGTTTCATCATACAGGGTAGGATTACTGATGGTACCTCCTGGCCTATACATATTAAAGATCTACCAGAGGAGCTGAAACTGAATGAGGAATGGTCAAAAATGTCAGATGATGCCACGATGCAGGTTGGACTTGGGGCTGATATTTGCAACATAATTCTCTTGGAATACTGTTCCAGAAATTACTTGTAAAGTGCACAGGAGCCTTCTCCAGTTTCCAATCTGGCTGGTGCTTTACAAGTATTTTTTATGCATTAACTTAATTAGCATATTCTAAACATCTGTCATGTAAGAAATAATAAACACTTAACTATCCACAAAAATGTATCTGAGAAATGTCACAGGTAAAAATGCACAGAAAGTTCTTTTGTGAAAAAAGCTGGTGGGGAAACACAACTGAGCTCGATTGGGGAAGCTCAGTTTCATCTCAGAGACACTGCAGTAGCTCAGGACAAGAAGAAAACTTTTAGCAAGGAAGAGGCAGAGGCAGATGCATGCCCAGTATATTCTGACTACTAAAGCAGATTTCTGAAAGCACATTCAAAGTGCACTGGTCTGCTCATTACCTTTTGTATTTCATAATATAAATATAACATTTATTATTATCATCATCATCATATTCACAAACTGAAAGAGGTGAAACTTTGGCTAGATATTAGGAAAAAGTTCTTCACCGTGAGGGTGGTGAGATACTGGAACAGGATGCTAAGGGAGGTTGTGGATGCCATAATCCTGGAAGTGTTCAAGGCCAGGCTGGATAAGGCCTTGAGCAATTTGGTTTACTGGGACCTGTCCCTGCCCATGGCAGAGGGGCTTGGGACTAGATAACCTTTACAGTTCCTTCCTAACCCTTAAGATTCTATGATGTAATTACACCAGTATAGTCAATCCATAACATTAATTAAAAAGTTCAGTCACAAAATGCAGAGGTGCTTGTCTGCAGTTTGCTAATGTTTTTTCCTCAGAAGAAAAAAGGCATTGCGGCTTCAGGAGGCTCCTCTTCTTGTCTTTCAACCTGAGTTCTATTTCCTGTTAACACCAATTCTAGTTTACCTGAACTACTTTCAGTAAATTATGCTTTAATTAAAACTACGCTTTCAGTAAATTATGCTGATAAACAGGTGCTCAAATTTGCTCAGTCTTTCTATGCTGGATGAAATGTTTTTTCTTTGTAACTTTGTGCCTCTGAAAGACAAGGCTTTTAAAGCCAAAATCTGATATAATCTTTGCTTGTACCTCAAGTTGATGACAAAGGAGCCAGTCACTTCTCTCCTCAAAAGACCTGGCTCAAAACATCCCTGTCCTACAGCCTGGGGTACTTTGCTTCAGGAAATATTTAGTCTCTCTTTGTAGGTAAAGGTAAAATAAACAAAAACCCTCCAGAAACCACTCTTGCTTTATTCATCCTGTGGAAATAATGAAAGGGAAAAGTGTAGTAAGAATAAAGTAGGCATGTATGACCCTTCATTACCCTAAATCTGAAAGAGCTGTAGGGTGACTTAGCCCACAAGCAGCTTTATGCATCCAGCCTGTCATGCTGTGACCCATGGAATTTTCCTGAAGCAATGGCTGGTCATGTGTGAAATCCCAAGTTAGTAATATGTTCTGTTGTTTTATAAAGGGGAAAGACAGGACCTACAAAAACATCATCTCCTAAAAAGAGATTATACCCTTTTTAAGGCCTCTGCCACTTCAGGTGAACATCCTACAATAACTAGGCAATTTAAGAGTTTAGGGTATACAAATAAAAAGATTTCTGTTCTAATGAAGGTATAACATACTTAGGAAAGTATTAAGTTATGCTTCAAACTGAAAAAAAAACAAACAACCCTGTGTAAGATTTTATCATGATATGAGTTGAATATCTGTAATTTAGTAACTGAGAAAGTATGCTTTTGCTGGGCCAATTGGTATTGTTTTGGTCAAATGATCACCCACAGTTTTTGAAATCTAGCACTGCAATACAAGTTCAATGGTTGGCTGGATCTTAGGACTTAAGGACATTTTTCTGCAGTTCCCAGATGCAAGAGACACATAAGTGGGAGTGGGAAAAATGCCTTTGTTTGGGAAACACACTGTGGGAAAATTGCTCAACATGATTTGAGTGTCAGAATTGGAATGTAACAACTGGTGTAGCCAGATTAGTGCAGAGAGAAAGCCAAAAGCAAAAAACTGCTTTTTGTCAGGGTGCTCAGTTAATTTTGTCGTGCTGAGACAACATTTATAGTTTACTTTGTGTTGTGTTCATAGATAAAATTTCAGTTACATAAAATTAATTATATATACCTATTGTAAACTAAAGCCTGAAGACCTACTTTTTAGTGAGACTGACTTGTAAATAGGAAATATATCTAGACATCTATGAGGATTTTCAGCCAAAAAAATCAGCAAATCCATTTTGTTTCCTTGGATAAATTGGGGAGCAGAGAGTGTTGCCCTTTGGAGCTGTCTCTCTTTTCATCTATATAAGAGATAATCACATAAGGGGTTGGAAATATTGGGAGTGTAAAGCCTTCACTGGAATATATGGCAGGCTGCATCAGGACCATTGCATCAGAGCAGAACTGATGCCCAGGCTTTTTCATAACTCTCCCAAGTTGTTTCAGAAGATGTATCCAAAATTCTGTGAAAATTTCCCAACCATCAGGTCTTGTGTCTTTCATGTTAAGGCATTAAGACTCTTCCAGTGTCCCATCCAGCAGTGCCTTGATTATGGCCCCAAATAGCTGAAAATGAGGGGAGAGGTGGCATATCATGTAATTCAACACCTGGATCACACAACCTGTGAAAATCCTCTTGTTGTTGAAAGAGCTGTCTGTGATCCCAGCTTCCCATATCTGCAGTACTTTACAAGATGCTACAAGTCCTTCTAAAGCCAACAGCTGTACAATAGAGTGAACCTGAGCAGTGAAAAGTGCCTCCTTTTGAGATACTGATGAAACACTTGATGCCTAGAACCTCATAATAATTAGGGGTTGTGTTATTCTAGAACAATTCACAGTTCTGTGACTCAAGTATGAGTCACAGCAAATTTGATAAGATCACAATTTTTTGATTTTTCTATGAGATGCCATTTTTTTCAAAATGGCCCATAATACCCTTAGTTCTTAGATTTCTCTATTTTCTATTATATTCCTTGGTTGCTTTTTCGGAAGGAGAGAAAGCAGTTCTGGATTTCTGGAGGGGGAACTAGAAGAGAAGAAAGTCTTTGCCTCTTGCAGAGAAGTTGACAACAAGTACAAATTTATTTGGCTTGACAATAAAATTATTAATGAAACTTGAAATACCTACAAATGCAATGTATCCTATAAACACCAGAGTCCCCCACACACATACCAATTTTTAACGATTTACAAATGGATAATAATTTGGAACATCCAACAGCATTTAGGGCAGTGAATTATTTGCTTCATCTGTTGTTTTTCACATACAATCAGCTCTTGAATAGAATGTCAACATTGCAAATACCCTCAAGAAACAAAAGTGGAAAAAGTGTAACCACCCTTGTAACACATCCCCCTTGCTCACAGCAGGCAGTGGGAAGCCTGCATTGTTATGGCAGATAATTGCTCAAGGGATGAGTATGGGAGAATCTTGTTCCAAATTCTGCCATTCTTCATTGATAAATTTATCCCTTTGGATAGTTAGGATTTTCTGATTTGTACAAAATGCAAGTATGTGTGTAATTTCTTGATAGAAAAATGGTACTAAGTTTGGAAATGTAAAAGTTAGTTATACTGGTTTTAACCCAGTTAATTATACCGGATCTTTCTGTTAGAACAAAAGCCTTTTTTGTACTAAAGTGAGTAACAAGTTCAAGGGAAAAACTAGGAGCAGCTTGGGCTAAAATGCGCTTATCTTTAAAAAAGTTACAGAAACACAATATATTACATAGGAGAGAGCTACTGTAATCTTAATGAATTTTGTATTTGTTCTCAAGATAAGGGGGGTGAAATAGAAAAGAAAAAATCATTTGTCTCGAAAGGAGATATAAAGTATACCCAAACCATTTTTACATACAACCTTATCAGCCCATTTCGTGGCCACTTGCCACTCTCAGATGCTCTTAATATATTGTATACCAAAGGCAATGAGTTCTGCCACTGCCAAACTGCATATTCATTATTGTTCATAGTCATGTGAGGTCAAGTTCGGTCACTGCAAACAAAGAACCTTTGTCTCGATCTTTACTCCCTCCTCATACAGTTTTTTTGTTTCCTAACTTTTGTTATGCTCCCCAAGTTGAAAGTTTCTTTTTAAAGAGGATGCTGTGTACTCTTTTGTAAACATGTCTCCATTACTAAAAGTGACATCATGGGAATCGCTGGAAATGAGCTCAGAGAACAGACTCAGGGTAGAGCCGATGTAAAAAGAAGTCCCCTTGTCCCTACTCCCTCCTCTCGTGCACAGAATTGTCCAGCAAACAGGTACTTTGTTGAACTCCACTGGAAGCTTCATGAGGAATTTAAACATAGGAAGGACTAATCATTATTTTAGAAAAAAAGACTCCTGCCAGCTCTTTCTCCTCTGCAGGCTGCTATGCACAAATGTGGTCAGCAGCTTATTCACACAAAGCCAGGGTTCTGCTCATTTGCCATCCTATGCAAATCACCTCCCTGGACTCATTGGCACAGCAAACACTTCAGTTTAAGGACTTTAAAAAGATGGATTGCAAGACTCAGGAATGCTCCCGCTCCTACTGAGATCAGTGGCAAGCCTCCCATTGGCTTCAATGGGAGCAGGATAGAATCTCCCTTTTCTGGAAGCAAACACCAGCAGTATTTGGGCTTTTTGGAGCACATGCAGCTCTGAAAGTCTGTTCCTTCAGGGCATTCCAAAATTTTTCCCATTTGCTTGATTCCATGGCAACACAACATCACCATCAAGCTTTCAATACTGAAATGAGATTTTACTACTAAGCCTGGGGATTTATACAAGTGTAAAAAGATCTTGCTAAGCTGCAATTCCCATTAGACTAATTCAGGATCCTTTTCAAATGAGTGATGAAATTAAAGACAGAAATTGAACCTCTGGATTTATCTTACAATAAGCCAAGAATTTTTTTAAGGTTAGAAAAATGGGAAAACTGCTCTACAATCATACAAGAAACATTCTTCCATTATTAGACAGAATCACTATGTTTAAGTAAAACACTGTATCTATTTACTATCCTTTTCAAAACAGTCTAAAGAATAGCCTAAGCAGTTTTCTCATATACGATACTAAAATCAGACTCTAGAGAATGCACAAAATTATGATAAAGCCTTTGAGGTTTTCTTCTGGTTTTTGTGTTACTTATATCACAGAATTAACTATTTTGCAACCAGAAAAAGTATACTAGTGTAAAAGTGTACAATGAAAAAACATACCCAAAACTCCATGTTAGGTTTTAAATGTACTATAGTTCATCTTTTATAGAGGGAAGCAAAGCATACAAGCTGACTTTACACTCAGGGGTTGAGGGTTTTCTCTGTGTTACACCATAGCACACTGAAAACAAATGCCCTCTGTGATCCCCTATTTTTATGAGTGGAAGGGGAAAAAAAATCAACGTGATTCCACACCTAGAGAAGGTTGTGTGTAAGCAGTATTGAGAGTCTTTTATAAAGTACCTCCTAAGAAGTTCCCAAACAACACAAATGCAGTGAAGCACTTAAATTATTTGACATTAGTATGCATTTTCACAGCCTTATGTTTCCTGCATTTTCTTAGACTCGATATATAAGCATTCATTGCCATTTCTGTTATATTCAGTTTTCACATAATCCAGCTCTTGAATCATCTCCTCCAATGTGATTTCTAAGATGATTCAAGCTCTGACTCCCTTCACTGCACATAGACTCATGCTGGAAGCAATGATCAGGATGTGGGCTGCAGCACTTTATTGGGACTTTGCTTCTGTGATCAGCTCCTTATACAAAGAGAGTTACAAAAACACAGGATGTAACACTGGATTTCACTTTTCTGAGCGGAGTTCAGAGTTTCCCATTTCGATGCTTCCAACACTCCTGGGTCAAACACCACGCAGCCCTGAGTGTGGGATGTGGCTTTGTCCCTGGTCACCAGATCAAAGGCGGCGTTTCCTTCTCTGGCCTCCCCGAAGGCAGAGATGCTCACGGAGCAAGCAAAGCCGAGGGGACGGGGAGCACAGATGTGTCAGTAGCACCGTGACCGTCGGTGAAACACTCTCAGCCTCCTGGCTCAGCTCCGGTTAGTGAAGCAGCTACAAATCTGCTCTTAGCTGCAGCAGAGGCAGCTGAAAGCAGAATCTGTCTGCTCTTTCCCAACTGACCTTCAGCAAATCCCTCCAAGAAAAAGTTGAGATCAAGTCAAAAGCTTTGTTATAAAGCTGGACAGCAAAGGGCTTGTATTTTAGAAGGGGAACATTCTGGGTATGTTCCTTTGCAAGACCAGAACTAGAAAGTGGGCGTTTGGCACTGCTTCAGCAGCTCTCCTTCACCAGAACCGACAAATTTGAAATTCCTGCCCCAGATTATGAGAAATCTGGATGTGAACTTTAGTATGTGAATGTGGTCTAAGAAATACAATTACGGATTGTCCTTTCTTTATACAAAAGATGATGTTTTAGAAAACTATTTGATATACACAAATACTGGACTGCTTATTGCACAGAAATACAAACTTTATATGAGTTGTACATTTCACTAGCTCCTATCTTATTGTATTATTTATATTTGAAAACTAGGTGCCTTTTATTCCAACATGCATGTTGCAACAAAATATTTTTCCTTGTTAAAGGAGGAAAATTGAGACTCAAAATCCCTTCTGACCCACAAACTGCAAAATGCTCTTCGTAAACTATCAGCTCTAATGCTCCCGTGGTATTCCCTGGAGGCACTAGTTGTGGGAACTAGGGCAGTTCCCCTATGCATGCAGCAGTTTTTTTTCTATCACATCTTACGCATTTTCTTTTATGTGTGAAAGGCAGTTGTAATTCTTACTTTACAATTCTCATTTGTAATAATTTCAGAACAACGTCTAGAAGGAACACCTTAAGGGGAAAACTAACACCTCGTGCCACTTAAATCTCTAAGCAGAGTATTTACATTAGTATAAACGGTATCTTTTATTTTGTCCCTTTATTCCTGTATTGCACTGCTGTGATTTGGACATTCAAAGAAGGCATGAGCCTTCCTGCTGCGTTGTAACTCAAGCCACAGAGAAATTGTCTTTAAATAGCCCAGGAATGCCAAAGCCAAAAAATACTCTCCCCCTTGTTTGGTTACATGCAGCAATCTCAATCAACATTTACTTTTGCGCTCAGTAAAAGGCAAACTGGCATTGCTGCAAGGCCGGGCAGGCAGATCGATACCTGTCCCGAAATTTCCGCAATTGTTCTCAGCGGCAAATCTGAGTGGCTGCAAACCCATTAACACACAATTTCACATCACTTTTCCAGCGTGTTCGTGCTTAGCAGCTCAGATTTGAGAGCTAAACAGCCGTGAGTGCCTGCTCTCTCCGGGCTGGGAAGGGGGGCAGTGGCTGTTGAACCACGCGGCGGCTGCACCGGGGCCGGGGCGGCTGGAGCGGCTCCGGGCAGGGCTGGGC
>WEIU01016065.1:20315-124029 GCA_013389925.1 Aegithalos caudatus | reverse complement strand
GCGCTGCTGAGGGAGCCCTGGTGAGCCCGGAGCGCTGCCGGAGCCCGCGGGGATGGCGGTGGCCGGCAGGTGAACAGCGCCAGCGCCGCAGCGGGGAGCGGGCGCTCGGGGGGCGGGTTGGCTCACAGGTAGGTATGCGGCGGCTGCTGCTGCTCCGCACGCGGGCTTTTAATTGCGTATTTTTTAAAGTTCATCTTTTGTATATACCGGTGCAGCCAAGGTCACCTTGAACACGAGGGGGGGACGCATTTCTGTTTCAGCGTTTGAGGTTTCCTGACATTTTTTGGTATTTATTGGGAGGGTTAGATAGTAATTTGCCTGAAGACTAATTTAAATAAAAGGCGGATTGAATGTAGGAGCCGGCAAAGACAAAGGGATGACTTATGTACTTAGGCTGTGCGAGGATATGCATGGTCTGCATGGTTATACTGGCTCAGGCTCCAGTTTGTAGTGGGAGCTCTGCGTGCAGGTATTACGGGATGGGTTTGTGGCAACTTAGGGAAGGCACTAAGAAAGGCAAAAACGTTGGACTAAAGTTTTAGGTCTTGCTGTTGCAGATGTTATCTTAACATGCTGGGTGGGAACAGTCTCATTCCTGATGGCCCCACAGCTTGGCCATAATAGAAGTTTCCTTGCAGTGACAGATGTAAGAGGAGGAATTGCTTCTTTACAGTTTCTCTTGGTGAAAATGCCGGGTTTCCTATTTCAGTGGCTCTCAATAACAAAGCAATTTAATTTGTAGTCTTTTGCAAATACACTATACAGCACTAAGTTGTTTTAGTATGTTTGCTTTTCCTTTTTTCTCTGGCCGTGGGAGAAGTATTTACTGTGCTCATTATATGAACTACAAAACTTCCATGTCAAAGTAATAACTCAAGTTTGGATTTCTTTGCTGCTCTTTAATCCCACAAGACTGAAATGTCACTTGTCAGCAGCGTGTTCACATTTAGAGGTGTGCTTTTTTATAGAGCATCCTTCCCGCAAGGAATTTGCAAACTGGTTCGGCTACAGCTAGACCAGACACATAAAATATGTTGTGAGATAGGATTAGGTGAGAACATCAATGACAGTTTTTGTAGATCATAGGTGTCCTTGAGAAGCAAATTATGAAAGAGCAAAGTCACAGAGTGCAAGAGAATAGTAAACTTATGAAAGTGTCTGACAAGTGTATCCTTACGGTGGCAGGGTTTAAACCATGCAGTAGGGAACAGTGGAAAATTACAAAGGGACTGTAGTGACCTGTTACAGGAAGAAGAGCAGGGAGAGAAGAGCATGCAGAAAGCTGATTGGTTGTGCTCTGTTTATGGAAGTCAAATGTGCTGGGGTTTTTAGCATATTAAAATCATGCTGATTTTTATCTGTAAGGAAGTGTCTTTGGAACTGAACTTTTACTGAAGGTGAAAAAATACCAGTATGCTAATTTATTGCTAGATGCCCATTACTGAAATTAGGTGTGTGTTTCTGTGCATGCATATAAATATTTCATGCATATAAATAAATTAATACCCAGATAAAAGCTATATATATATATATATATATATATGCACATGTTATTGTTTTGCAGTTTGTGATCTTCAGTTCAATTCTTGTGTCATGGATGAAACTGCTTTGTCCCTTGGAACAATAGATGTTTCCTATTTGTCCGCCTCAGCAGACTGCAGCATCAGTAGATGTAAGCATTCCAGTGAAGAGTGGGTAAGTAAAAATTTGGAATATTACTGGCTGTATTTATCTTACTATTTCTTCAAGAAGGCAGACTTTTTATTGTTATGAAGAATGAAGATAAGGAATTATATCTCTCATGCATGATACAGTTTGGTTTTAATTTAACTTGAAACGTAAGGATGAAGCAACAGTTCAATTCTGTGCCAAAGAATAATGTTGCTAGAAAAGAAAAATCCTGTCAAACTCTACTGATAGTCTTAGAGTCCTCTGGTGTGATGTTGCTAATCATTTTATATAGCAGTAAATGTACAGAATCCCATTCTGGAGTAGCCAAACAGAAAGTCAAATAGGAAGCTTGTTGCTCTGCTGGGTGATGTCGTTCAAAGTGTGCAGGTGAAAAAGAGCTTGATGCTGAAGTTGCACAGTCATATAGGCATTGAAGCTGGAGTTTTCCATGCAGTCCAGGAGGCAGAAAAAAATTGGTGGATATAAATAAGGAGCCTATTAAAAGTCTGTGTCCTCCATTGAGTGAGTCTTGGGATTTGGAGGGGTCAAAGGAGGCAGTGAGCAGAGTGGTCTGGGTGGAGCCAAAAGAGCCACATGGGGACTGGAGTGGGGGTAGCTGGGTTAGCAGCATAGGTCAGAAGGAATTAGACATGGATCTGGAGAGGAGGAGTTTGAACTTGATACAGAAGAAGAATTGGAAACATGGTCAGAGTTGAGGGAAAGGGCAGATGTCATGGCAGCTGGGATTTCTATCTAGCTAGATCAAAGTTCCATGGAACAGCAAGATGCAGTAACCAAGAGGTCTGTGAGAAAGTGGAATAAGGGCAGACAAGTCAGAAGAGATAGAAAGGAGGTTTTGTAAGAAAATGCTGGAGTGGTACATCAGGGGCTAGAGGCAAGCAGAAGGAAGGTGGCATTATTACAAAGTTGGTTTGTTTTGAAGTTAGCATTAAAGAAGGTGATAGAGGAAAGATTATGGCAGGCTTAGCACCTTGATACTTGTTTATTTCAGATTGAAGAGTTAGCCTTGGAATATTTGCCAGTTTATGCTGCTTGCCAAATGTGATATATGCACAATTTAGTTTTTAAGCATCTTCATAATTCTATCTGGAAGTTTCTCACTGGGCTGAGTATGTGATTATCTGTATTTGTGTCTTCCAATCTTGGTTCTACCCTGCTGCTGTGCCACTTAAGAGTTCTATTTTAAACAAGATTTTGGGGTTAGTTTGGTTTGTTTCTGTAACTTCTCTTTTAATACTGGAAGTAACTTACAGTAAAATATGTGGTTTAAAAATGGCAAGCCAGTTCTCATTCTAAGGTGAGCAATAATTCAGTAGACTTTAATGGAAACAATAAAGGTCTTTGAAAATACACTTAACTACAATTTTTGCATTACATCCTCACACTGAGAATGAGTTCTGTGAATGCAGTCACTCTGGATTTTTTTGTTCTGTAATTTTCAGATAGAGAGTGTAACTTTGGGGTTCCTTTTTCTTATCACTCTGCATGAAACTGCGGAAGGTGCCTAGAGAGTCCATGGAGTTAATATTTTTGGATACATTGAGTCAGTCTTCTTGCAGTTTTATAGGGTGATACTCACTTGAACCTTAAAATACATTGCTCATATTCCGAGCATCTTTATATTACTGAGAATGTAGTGTACTGTTAAATTCCTTCAGTTTTCTCAGCTGGCAGTTTCTTTGTTGTTTCTTAATTACAGTTATCATTCCTTTTAAAATTTTGTGTGTCAGCCCATGCGGCAGTGCTTAGACACATAACTGCAACAGTGAGATTTTGCTTTTATTTTTTTAAATTTTAGGAAAACATTGGGGAAAAAACCTGTGCTTTATGTAATTGTGGTGTAATTTTTTTGTGTGTATCTGGCAGCTCCTCTTCCTCAGGGCTTTCCCATACATGTATGTGTGCATATTTACAGTCTTTTGTTCTGCAGGGAGAGTGTAACTCTCGTCCCACTCTGTTCCGATCTGCCACTTTAAGATGGAAGGAGGCTCTGCTGAGCAGGAAAAGGCCGTTTGTGGGACGATGCTGCTATGTATGCACTCCCCAGAGCCGGGTAAGAAGATTATGGGATGGATTATGTTTGACAATAATGCATAGTTGCAGCGTAATGAAGTTGTGGTAGTTTGCTTACTTTCAGAATTAAGGTCACAATGTTTTTACGTGGTGAAGTGCTGTAGTTTTTCACTGTTGTTTGTGGTTATGTTTAATTTGTCATGGAATTAAAGGATGGCACACACCTGTTTTGATGCTTAGTCTCCCAGCTCTCAGTGCAGACTTACTCCTTGCACAAAACTCTCCAGCTCCTCAGAATTATTACTGGGAAATGGGATAGCAAAATTATCTGCTGTGATAGATTAATAATGGGAATTTGGAGCTTATTAAAGTGTGAAAGTTTGCTTTTAGGACACTTTAATTCTCTATCCACAGGATAAATACAGTTTGGAAGCTAAGCAATATGCTTCTTTTCCAACTTGCTCAGTCCTCTACTTGGGAGAACAAGTTAATTTTCAACACCTGGCTGATTCCTTGCCTCTGCCCAGCCTGAAAACAAGGACTGCCAGTTGTGAAAGTGGGGATATTTGTCTGCTGGGAACAGTGTCAAGATGGTGGCTCTAGAGAGGTTGTGCAAGCTGATTTAAAATGTGAACTTTATTGAACTGCATTGGGCAGGCTTTCTGTAAGTTCAAGATGCAAAATGGCACAATACAGTTTGCAACCAGTTCATCATGTAATTTGGGTATGTGTATACCCTGGGCTTTAGATTACACTCACTTCCACCTTCATTGTCTTGGCTAGAGGGAAAATTTGCTTCTCTCTTTGACCAAAGAGAAGTTGTTATTTCACTCTGTTCCTCTGCCAGGACAGAAAATTGTGGCAATGACACACAAATGTGGTGTAGAAATCCACATGTACTGTGAAGGCTGTGTATGATATGGGCAACAAGACAAACAATTAGGTAAATTGAGACTATGTCAAACAGACAAGTCAAGCATTTTGACTTACGAAATTGTGTGTGTAAATCCTCAGCTTAGGGCTTTATACATTTAGTAATTAGACTGTTCCTCTCAAACTGGGAATTATGATTTAAAAATAAAAATCTTGTTCTGTATTTTGTCCATTAATAAGAGACTAATTAACTATTCTGAGATCCCACTTAAGAAAGGGGCATGACCTATTAAGCCCTTTGTTGCCTTCTGTAAGGAAAAAAATGCCATCCTTGCACAGACAGTAACAAAGATAATCCTCTCATTAGTTTTTTTGGAGATGCCTTTTTCAGTATTTTTCTTAAGGAAAGGGAATGAATGGGGCGAATTTCCTGTGTGCTGACCAAATTAACAACTTGCCAATGCTGAGAGTGGGAAGTCTTGCTTCTCCCTCTTGTTTTCCTTCCTGCTCTCCTGAGTGCTGATCAAGTTCACTAACCAAGCAAAAAACTATCTGCTTTATTAATTTAGTTTTTTGTCTTGTCTGCATGTAGTTGGGACATTAAAGGGTGTAATGAATGCTAGAGGTGCTGTAAGTTAAGAGGTGAGGTGTAGAGATCAGCAGGAAAGGCCAGGATGTGGTGGTGGGAGCTGGGCTGCTCCTTTGTGCCAGCAGGGAGATCTGTACGGGCTCAGTTGGTCTCACAGAACCACATGCTCTGCCTGACACAGGAGAAGAGTTAAATAAGGAAAAGCTCAAGTATGACAGCACTGCTGGAGGATGAGTTTTGTAGTGAGTTTTAACCTGACACTTAGAGCGCTGGTGTAGGCTGGCATTCAGTGCTACCTTGTTGCTGATTGTTTGGCAGACCAAGAACAAGTCAATTTGCTTCTCTTTGCCAGAAGATGTCATCAGCTGATAAGGTCCACAAAAAATCACCAGTGTATAGTCAAAGAAATTAGTATAACATTGAAGTTTCCTCCTAAGACCTTAGAGAAGCAGTTGGTTGATTGTACAGCAGACATGTGCTTTAGCAGGGAGCAGAAGGCTCTCCTCTCACTGTAGCACATAATTTCTACCTGACCTGCAAACAACATAGGACAGTCATATATTTTAATTTTGTGGCAAATGGTGTGACCTAAACAAAATACAAACAAATGACTCTTACCTGACTCCTATTCCAGAACTGGTTGTGAGGTTGTTTTGCAGCTCTGCTGTTGCTGGTGACCATTTTTCTCCTTTGCTGTCCTTTTTTTTGTCTTCTTTGACATGTACAGTTCCAGTAGTTTTAGCTGTAGTTCACTGCTGGCACAGTGCCAGTTTTATAATTATGTATCATTTGGGTGGAAAGAAATTGGCATTTGGTCAAGGAATTCTCTTGGACTATGGAAGAGTAGAATTTAGGTCTTCCTGCTAAGGAGTACTTGTTGTGAAAGTGCTCCTAAACTCATCCCAGTTAATGCCTTGTTATGTGGAGTTTGTAACAAGGCTCTACAAGGCTGGACTGAGTTTATTCAGGCAGAGCAGGAATGTGGAGATTTTCCACCTAACCATGGATGGATATCCTGACCCTTGGGCTGTTGTTACCTGATGCTTGATCTGCTGGCAAACTGGATGCTACAGAGTGAGCATCAAATGCTCGTGGTTACACTAATGCCCAGTGTGGATTTATCAAGTTCTGTCTCAAAGATGAGTTCTCTATTATGACAAGTCCTGGTTTATATTACATCCGAATCTGATGAAATGTTGTGGCTTGAAGAGTGTAACCAGTACAACCACACAGTAAAGCCTAGAGAATGCTTTGAAAGTATTGGACTTAGGAATAGTGATTTGAATTCCATTTTCATTTTATAAGTTTTTTGTACTGTATAGGCAGGTTCAAGACTTCTCTGGTTTTGTCTTTGCATAGAGTACAGATGAAAAACATTGCATTGTCATATATGTTATGATGAATGTAACAGACAAAGCTATTTTTATGTAATGAAAAAGTCCATCAATCTTTTTTTTTTCTTGGTTTTACAGGATAACTTCTTCAATTCTAGTATTCCTTCTCTGGGTCTACGTAATGTCATATACATCAATGAAACACATACAAGGTAATGTAGCAAGTGTTCCTTTTGCTTTTAAAATTCAAAGTGTTCTGATTTTATGACAGAGAATTATGGTCTGGACTGAGTTGATATCTACAGTGGTCCTAAAATGCAGAAATTTGGTGCTGACTTTGGTAACGTGCCTGTTATCTGGCTGTGTGTATTTGGGAACTGGGCAAAGTTCTTTGGGGTTATAGACAAGGAGTGTAGGGGTCAAACCTGTTCCACAAAAAACCCAGAATTTTTCCACAAAAAAATTCTTTCTTCTTTTGTGCAAATGGCAGCATTTGTAGCATAATATTGAGGGCACCTGATTTATTCCCTTATGCAGAATGACTTCAGGCTGCACTTTAATTCACTGAGCAGATCTGGCTCACAATTTAGGTGTTGAGTAGTCACAGGTAATTAAGCCTGAATATGTCTTATGAATCTGTCTCTTCTCTGCCTCAGTGGCAGAGTGCATCTTCTGAAAAGTGCAGTAAAAATGAAAAAGAAATGTAAAAAATGAAGATGTGACTTTACACTATTGGAATCATATTTTGTGTTCTGGGATGAAGATACTGGAATTGCACAAAAATATTCTCTTCTTTGGAAAGCTAATAATGCTTGCTAAGTTTTTTTTTTTTTTACAGTAATCATTAGCATAAGCATGTCCTGCAGTGTTTGTTGAAGAGTCAGAGCAAACAAAGAGAGGCCAGCAGCCTGAAAGAAATGAGCCAAAGTGTCTGAGTGAAAGAAAGGCAGCATTGTATGTGCTTGAGAGGGAGAAAGCTAATGTTAGAGGCTGTTCTTTATTAAATTTGAATTAATTATGGGGGTTTTAAGAGTTGAGCTTCTAGTTTGGAATACAGAAAAATAACAGAAATACTGTTTAACTTTTTTAAAATTAGTTTCAAAAGTCCAACGCTTGAATGATTTTGAATGGTCAAAGTTACTTGAATTGGAAATAAAAGAAGAAAAAATATGGGTTGATCAGTTATTCTGAAATAAACGCATCTAGCTCAGAATAGTGAGAAGTATAGTGTCATTATAAAGTGAAAATTGTGTCAGTATAGTGTGAAAATGGACAATTTTAAGGAAGTTCTGAATTCTCATGAGGCTACATAGTCACAGTTTCCTGGCCTTAGACAGCCAGCATGCTGTAGCTGTATTGACTTTATCTGTATTGCCTTTATCTGAGGTACAACTGCCAGTTTTAAATGTCTCTTGACTGGTCCATTCTGTGTTGTTTTTCTCCTCTCTCATTGCTACATGATCAGAAAACAGATTTTTCCAATTAAACTATATTATATCTAAGCTGTGAAATGAATGTAGAAGCCTTGATACCTTGACAGATCCCTGCAAATAGCTGTGTGCTGTTCTGATATGTTCATAGTTACCAAAAAATATTGTTGTCAGAAAGAAGCATATCTTTATCTTTGCTTTCTAGAAAAATCAGTTAGGCTCTCAAACTCCAAAGAGAAGGGGGTTAAAGGAAAAAAAGCAATTAAAACAGAGTCACCAGCTTTCTCTGACAGCACAGATAGGTGGTCTGAATATTTGTGTAATCGTTCTGTGCCCATGGCTCATGCATGTGCACCCATCTTAATTACAGTGCACTCAAGGGCTTTGGCCTTTTGCAGTGTAAAGGTTCTGTCTCATCTTTCCTCGCTGTTTTTAACACATGTCTGAATGTACTGAGATGTGGCTGGGAGCTTCAGCAGCCAGGATCAGTAACTGGAGTGATGACAGCGGGTGAGACGTTGGCGGCGCTCCAGCATGGAAACCACCATGGTCTTTGTCACCCACAGCTCAGTCTGGGACACTCACTGGGGCAGCAGCCAGGCAGTGCACCAGCACTCCTCAGGACAGGGGTTTTGCATAATACTTACTGCTCTGAGCTTAGGAATTGCCAGAATTTAATTTTTCACCCAGGTGTTAATTCAGTCCCATCACATGAGCTCTGCTGTTTGGGGGTCCCAGGTGTTTGGTTTGTGTAAGTGGTGGCTTGTCCACTACTGGCCTGGTAAATGAGGGAGGTGAGGAGAGGAACAGTGAGGAATATCCACTGTGGGGCATGGATGGGGTGTAAGCCATTCCTTGTCACATGCATCTTCTGTGATGTTTGATATTCCAAATAACATTTTCTCAGGTGATTTCTGCTTGAGAGAGTAGATGACAAGGTTAATTTAAAAAGAAGAGACTGTCTTTATAAGTTACCTTAAACACCTGAATTTGTAGTGGGATTTACTGATTATTTTGTGGTTATACTCTTGCTAAAACTTTGCTAGGAGAAGGTATGGAGAAGGCACATAGGACTGGGTGTTTGAAAGCACTGTACAGGAAGAAAAGCTAACTAAAAAAGTGGGTTTAGTTTTGATGGCTAATGCGAACATATTTTCAAAAGTGTTTTTGAGAGTTTACCCTGCTCTTATGAGAGTAGCTTTCCCAAGAGGACTTGGTGTTCCTTGGAGTTGACAAACCTCTTGGCTGGGCAGTTACTTTCCTCAGAGGAAAGGGGCACCAAATTGGAAATAATCACTATTACTTTTTTTGGCCTCACTGAGCTGGCGAGTTCATTCCAGGGAGCAGACAAAATGTATATGCTGGTTTGTTCACTATGTTCCTGTGGTTCTGTGCAAGTTTTAAGGCCAGTGTCACCCTGAATTAAAGGGATTCAGACCCCAGTTGGCTCAGATGTTTTGTGCTATGCATCAGTTGTTTCATCCATAACATGAAGATACTGGCAATTTACTAGAAGTTACAGAAGCTTTTAGACAGCCATTTATAAAATTTTACTTTTGCTTCTTAATTGCCTTTTTAGTTGTTTTTAATGCTATTATTTTTGGCAGCAAAATATTTTGAGGATCACACTGAAATACCCTTCATGTTTTTGTAGGTACAGAGGGTGGCTTGCAAGACGCTTCTGTTATGTCCTTTTTGTGCAAGAGAGGGATGTTCATAAGGGTATGTTTGCCAAGAATGTGACAGAAAATGTGCTGAATAGCAGCAGGTAAGATGATTCAAAATTAACTACTTTTAAAATTATTAGTACAGTAAAATATGCCTTAATTTAGAAACTGCAAGTTTTGAAAATCAGACTGTTAAAAATACTAGAAGATGCAGTATCTTTAGGACAGCCTTTCTGGAATGTAGCTTGCAATTTCTGTTGGAATAGTAGAAGAGGGGAGTTTGAGTAGATCAAGTCTCTAAATGAATAGTGTGTAGTGGGGGAACAGCAGACAGTACACAGAAACATAAATTGCTACAGAGAACTCTTCAAACTTCTGTTTATCTAATTAATGTAAATCATTACCACTGAAGTCGTACTGCAGTCATCAGAAATTGTCAGTGTTTCAGAAATAATAGGAGAGCAGCATTTTGGAGTACCCTGAGTATATACCTGGAGAGTGCAGCAAAAAGTGCAAAAAGGCTGTAGAATTACCCAGCTTTAGCTTTGTAGAGCTTGCTTTCTGTTTCATATGCCTCATTTTAAATGACATCTTGAGCCCCTGATCAGCTGTTCACGTATCAGTTTTCCTTGGACACAAAGAAATTCAACCACATGCTTGCTCCTTGAGGCTGCTTTTGTCAGAGGGCACACGCTGCCTACATTAACATTCCTAATTCTCCTGAATTTTTAAAACTTGAGTCCCATCTGAAGATGATAGTGTTGCTTTTGAAAAGTAAAGCAGGCTGCATTGTGCTACAGTCATGGTGTGTTAAAGCCACTGACTGTCTCTTGGGTATGCTTTAAAGGGGGAAAATAGCCCTTATAAAATTCTGTTAGACTTGGTAAAACTGAGAATTCAAGGGCAGCAATAATCTAGAAGTTCAAAATAGCAACTGCATAAATCTGTCTAATGAGGGAAGTGAAATTACTGCGGCAGGAAAAAGAAAACATTAACAAAAATGAGATTGCACCTGTTCCCCCTGAATTTTCAGCTTTATTAAACATTTCAGAAAATTTCCAGTCAATATTAGTACCTGTGAACTGTGTACATACTGTTTCATGTAGTCACCTTTGAGCCCATTCAAGCACCATTTGCCTCTTAAATTAGAGCTTATAAAACTGAATTAAATTTAATGCATTTGGAGTACACAGTAGTTGTGTGGATGCTTTTTATGCTTGCAAGTTACTTCTGTAGTAATACATAGCTTATTCCAAGCTGTTGTTTCTGTGACTTGGACTCTTCTGTTGTGGGGCTATCTCATAAACTTTACTTTTTAATGTCAGAGTCCAGAAGGCCATCGTTGATGAAGCTTCTGAACCCAGTACTCCAGGTAGTTTTGTTCAGACAGATCTCAAAGCTATCAACAAAGTGAAGAAAAAAGCTAGGAAAATTCTCCAGGAAATGGTAGCAAATGTGTCACCTGCTTTAATCAGGTAAGAGAAGTGTCTCATCAATATTGTCAGTGTGTGGAGGGATGGACAAGCTCTTTCTGCATAAGACCAACAGAGCTTGTAACACATGATGCAGAAATAATTATTCTAAAAATACATTATTCAAAATGTATTATCAAAATTCATAAAAATCCCCTTTTTAATGTTAGTTAATAAAATAGTAGTTATTCTTCATTTGCAGATGCAGCAGAAATCCTCTGCCTTTCCAAGGAGTACATCTTATGATAAGATTCAGTACAAACTTCTCCTTTTCTCCCAAAACTAGTTTTGGTGCTAGTAATTAGACCAGTATTAGCATTATTTCTTGTTTCAGGCTCATATGGGCAAGAGCAGCTATCTGCAGAATCATAGAATGAAAGACAATTTTTCCATTAGCCTATTCAATATTATAATTTGTAGATATAAATATCTCAGGGAGAGTCTTATTTTAGATAAAATCTCCATGGGTGTCTGCATTTACTAGTAAGGATGATTTTTGTCTCTGTCATGTTCTGAGTTCACTGCCTTCACTGAGGTTGATACAAGATTTGTGTCATAATTGCAGGGGGATGAAATGTGGCTACTAACCATAGGCAAAACCTTGTTTAGCAACTGGGTTTTATAGTAATTTTGTTTGACTATAAGTTATCAGATGAACTGGCTTGGCCTTTAGTCATACAGAAGCAATATAAAACAGAGGCAGAAATAAATGAAGCTTTTTGAGTGGTGGTTTTTTTTTTCCCTTAGGTTGACTGGCTGGGTGTTACTGAAGTTGTTTAACAGCTTCTTCTGGAATATCCAGATCCACAGAGGTCAAATAGAAATGGTCAAAGCAGCAACAGAGGTAAGGGAGGGTGGGAAAATTAGTAAGTTAGATTTCTGAAGTAGTTTCTAATGATGTTTGCAGCACTTCTCTTTTTGTGACAGTTCTGCTAAGTCTGTATGAAATGCAATTGTAGGTAGAACTGTTTCATATCTGAAATACAAGAAGAACACTATTAAATAGTGTTCTTAATTAAATATATGCTCCTAGAGTTGTGTAACATAAAATACTATGTGAACTCTGGGTTTACCTTTGATTCAGGATCAAATTTTAACTATCAGGCTGAATGATGATCTCAGATAACCTTGCATCCAATATAATTTCTGGTTTTTTGAGCTGAGGCAGCCAGCAATAAACTAGTAGATCTAGTTAGGAATTTTCACTTTGATTTGGAATAAAAACTTGTAAGAAAAACCTTCTTCTATTTCTTCTTAGCAATCTGTTTCCAGTTTTTCAATATTTATTGAAATTGATCAAACAAGTGTCTAAATGCTACC
Source organism: Aegithalos caudatus (assembly GCA_013389925.1). Classification (NCBI taxonomy): domain Eukaryota; kingdom Metazoa; phylum Chordata; class Aves; order Passeriformes; family Aegithalidae; genus Aegithalos; species Aegithalos caudatus. The sequence goes on along the minus strand of WEIU01016065.1, from coordinate 111,639 downwards.
ATTTTCTTTACGCTCAAATGAATTAACTCTTCTTGCAGGATCTACCTTAGAAATATTGATTATATAAATTCAACAAATAAAAAAGTTCCTGTTCTTTCCTGAGTTTTTTTGAATACTGTGTTTGGGAAACCCACTATTCATAAATCCTTGTAATATGTAATAGCAATACCAGTATTTTGGTGACAGTGAAGATTTTTCCACATCCCTTTAATTGTTTGATTAGTGTCTCAACACCGTGAGTCTGAAGAAACTGGGAGTATTAATCGTTGTTAATTTAATGGGTACAATTGAAAACTACAGTCTGTGAAAACTAAGACTACAGACAAGTTGACTGAAATGTTCTCATTGTCCCAGTTGAAGGAAAACCAGGAGTAAACAAACTCAAAACCTGGAAAATACCATCAGTGCAGCTAAGATGATGCTAGCAATCTCAACAGTGGATTTGAAATAATAATCAATGTTTCTTACCAACTGACTTGTTTATTTTTTCCTTCTCTCCCCACCATAGATGAATTTGCCTCTTATCTTTTTGCCTGTTCACAAATCCCACATTGACTACCTGCTTCTTACATTCATTCTTTTCTGCCATAACATCAAAGCACCCTACATAGCTGCAGGGAACAATCTCAACATCCCCATCTTCAGGTAATAACCTCTCCTTATTTGAAAAATAACTGAGATGGTGGGATCTGACCTATTGCACAAAATGTCCAAGTGTAAAATTATATCACTGTTACTGGGCCATCACGTAGAGCCTTGGTTCCTATGATATGTTCAGAGAGGGAGCATCACAACATCCTTCTGAGAAGCTCTGTTACAACCTTAGTAGGGTAAGGAGAAAGGATAAGGAGAAAGGATATTCCTCTTTTGGAGTCTCAAAGGTGACTAGAGAAAATGATATAAGAGAAAGAGTTGTGAATGGACAGTTCTTCATGCAGTTTAGTGAGCTGGCTAATGAGCAGCAACAGTACTGGATGAATAATACTTTGTGGAAAAGTACTCCACTTGAGTCTGTGTTTAAATTATATTTCTACTGGCTGAAGAACCTGAGGTATTTTTAGGTAATATTTTGCCATTGAGACAGAACTCGGGCATATTTGATATATAAAAATCCAAAGGAGTACCTTGACTTCAAGAGTGTTTTACACCAGTAGTTGCTGGTCTATAATAATTTCAGTGAAAAAGGCATTCATATAAATTATCAATTAAAATGCTAGTTCTTAGGGCCAGCAGAATAAAGAGAGTTTAGCATGGATAATCTAACATTACTTTAGGCACTGGGCACCTTGAGTTCTGTAGCATTCAGCAGGCCCATGACCCACACACAGCACCCTGTCTGCAGAAGGGGATACTCCTGTTTGTTCTTTGAGCCAGTAAAGGATTTTCTTGCAAGAAAACAACCCTATTCATCATTGCTCCTGTCAAGCAGAAGGGATGTCCTCATGAGAACTTCTTGCTACACTATGAGATAAATGCAGAACCATGCAGGTGTTGTAATTGCTGGTGCCAAGTGGGAGCTGCCTGCTGATGGCTCTGTTAAAATCAGCTGGCTGAGCTGGTTCTGCAGCTGAGGGGAGTGTGCAGCACACCACAGCATGCAGGCTGTGCAGCACAGCACAGACTGGGGCCAGCTCAGGTTAACTCACATGGGTCAGCAGCATCTCAGTGTGCAAGAATCTCCTGGTCAGTGGCCTGTCAAGGCAGGGAAATGGAGCAAGACAGTGTAAAGAAATCCCTTCCTAAGTGAGACAGAGAAATATTTGTGTAGTCCCATCATGTGCAAGTGGTGTAACACACTTTAGTCTTTAAGAATTTCAGTTATTTGACCCCCTGTTGTGTGCAAGGAATTATTTGCTGGAGGGGTAGTGTTTCCTGCAAACTGAAATCAATGAGTGTACTCCTCCTTTGGCGTGCAGCACGTTGATCCGCAAGCTGGGAGGATTTTTCATCCGTCGGAAGTTGGATCAGAACCCTGACGGCCGCAAGGATTTCCTGTACAGAGCTTTGCTCTATGTGGTGTGTATTTCTTGTCTTTCTTTCTGTAGGTAGTGTTTCACTTGGGTGGCAAGTGGGAAACAGAGTTCCATCACTCTGGAGATGTAATTGTTGAATTTGTCTTAAGTTTCATGCTGCAAAAAGGGGTTTAATTTTTTATGAAGGTTTGAATTTATATAATAAAGGAAATTGCATGCTCAGGCCCTTTAAAGAGAGCAGATATCCACCTTGCATAATCCTTATTAAAGAATGTGGAACTAATGCTCCCTGAGTAAACTTATGCTTGTTTCACTGATGTCTTTTGTTGTGAGGCATCTCTACACTGATTCACTTAACACAGTGGAAGTCTCTGTTCATGATGAGTTGATGTAATCCTTTGTGCCATTCAGTGCAGTAGCTGTTTTTGCATCTTGGAAGATGAGATGTGCTGGGGAACCAGAAGGAAAGATGAATGTGAATCAACTGCATCAACCATTGGTGGAGATGTTTTTTGAACAAATGTCATTATACTGCTTGTATATTCAGGCAAATTCAGTAGCACATAGATCTGGGCTTGTGTCAGGCATGAATTAATTACTGGAATTTTTTTTCCACAAGTACTCATGCCAAGTCATGATCTTCCAATGCTTTTAAAAGGAAATGGTTGATGACAATATATTTGAAATATAATTGTATGATTTTATATATATGTATGCCAATATAATTAGATACTTATTTTTTCTCTTTTCCAATCTTTTTGTATTCAGCACATAGAAGAATTGTTGAGACAGCAGCAGTTTCTAGAAATATTCTTGGAAGGCACACGGTCTCGAAGTGGAAAGACATCTGGAGCTAGAGCAGGTCTTCTGTCTGTGGTGGTGGATGCTCTCTTCTCAAATGCTACTCCTGATGTCCTAATTATACCCGTGGGAATCTCCTATGATCGCATAATTGAAGGTCACTATAACAGTGAGCAGCTGGTAAGAGCAATCAAACAACTTGTTTTGCCTCGGGGATTTTCTGTTTATGTGCAGGAAAACGTGTTACATAGTTAAAGGTTCTGCTAGTCCTCTGTTCCATGGGCACAGGGTTCGTGTTGAGCCCTGAATCACAAAACCTCTCTGACAGGGAGTGCTGAGTTACAGGTGACACACTTCTAAATGCAAATTCATGACATGACAAGTAATATGTTCAAGGGGATATCTACAGAGAAAAATAACTCTCTAGATTTACTTGAAGTTAAAAGGTGTGTCAAAAGCTTTGGCCTTGCTTTGTCTGCTGTTGTGTGCATTTTAATTTTAAATGTAACCTTCTAATTGCAAAGTGGAAGAAAAGCAAAACAACCACCTATGTTTTCTAGGGCAAGCCTAAGAAGAATGAAAGTCTTTGGAGTATAGCTAGAGGAGTCTTCAGAATGCTGCGGAAGAATTATGGGTGTGTCAGAGTAGATTTTGCACAACCATTTTCCTTAAAAGTAAGTTTGGTATCTTGAAGGTCTTTTTGAAGGTTTGACTTTTTGGTGTTTCAATAATGGAACGTATTTATTTCATTTTTCTCTTTGTGGGTTATCATCACTAGCATTATCTGCTGCAGTCCTTTCTGGCTGCACAAAAGTATTCCTGTTTTTGATGAATCTGTGAGTCTTTGGACACATTTATATTAAACTGAAGTAGTCTCAGAGTTGATATATTCATTTTGAAATGGTCTAAGTACTCATACTGGTGGGATTCTTTGTTTAACAAGCAATCTTTAAAATTTTCTTTATACTATCTAGTAATTCTTTACATTTGATACATTTGGAGTTGAAGGAAGTTGAATACTGTTTTCCAGTTTAATGTAATGACATCTGCAGTGGTTGAGGAAGGGCATTTATCTCACTAGATTTTTAAAATTGCTAAGCAAATTAGTAGCTATAAAAGTGTCATGGGTAATATATAATAAAAATATGTCTATTCTTTGAAAGTCATCATTCATTATTTACAGCTGTGGATAGTTCACAGCTGTTACCTACAGTACTTCACCATATGCTGTAGTTTCTCAGAGAATGGGGTATTGTGGCAGTATCTGCCTTTACTCTAAATTTTCTCTGATCTCTTTGCAGAATCTGCTGGTACTAATCTACATTTCACTAATCTGTATTCTGTCACAGTATACCTTATTTTTAGTGTGATTTTAATCAGATTAAGCACTCTAACAGCAATTTACTAGAACATTATTCAAATTAATTAGGTGTTCTTCTTTCTGCCCTACTTCTCTCAGAAGGAGCAGTAGGGTTGGGAGAGCTTTGGAGGGTTCAGTTACCACAGCATGAAATTATTGTGACCAGCTGTACTGCATTGTAATTAGTGGAGTAGGGAAAGATACTCATTCACTTCCAAAGAGAAGACTTGGGCTATTCTTGGTAGGGAGTTAACAACCCTTCTTGGATCAGTGTAAGGAAAAGAGGGTTATCTGCCCCCTTAATCTAGAGAAATGCTAATCACTCTGTACCTTCCCAGCAGCCTCTGTCAGGTCTCATTTGTACCTGTGTTCCTTATTGTGTGAATGTGATAAATGACATAAATTGTTAAAGTGTGCCTTAGCTCAGATTTGGAGAAGTGTAGTGTTGTTGTGTCACTGCAGGTTTTCCTAAGCAGATGAGCTTTGGGGGTTAATTTTTTGGCTTCTCCAGTTCTATGAGCACAGGCTTGGAAGCAGAAGAAAATGTGAGAGGCTGTGGAAATGTTTTAAGCAGCTTTCCTGGGAGGGAACTGTTTTCCTGACCAGCAGGTTAAGTGGCTCTTTAGTTTCCCATTCTTTACAGAAACCGAGGGAACACAGTGTCCTGAAAACAGAACAGTGTAAATTTTAACCTATAAGGAGTGGAGTTTGGCTTTTGAGAAATTTGGGATTCAGGAATTCCAAGCATGCAGTGCCCTGCCTGCTTCCTGGGGGCTTTAGTTTGTGTCTTGCAACTGGAGTTTTGTACACTGGGAGAAGTTCTCTATCCTGGCATTTGAGTAAGGCAAGAATAAGCAATAATTACAGTCTCCATGCTGGTTCTGAATGGGTGCTGGGCTTTGCTCTCACTCATGTTAATGAGGCAGTTCTCATTAATTTAATCGTGGAACTCATCTCAAAGGAGTTGTTCACAGCAGGGTGCTGACAGAGGTTATGTGTTGTTTTCATTGCAAGGTTTTTTATGAAGTACAGATTTCTTGCTGTGGGAAGTCTGCTTTTTGCATAAAATAAAGTCTGAAGTGAATAAGCTGTTGAAAAGTTTTAATATCTCTGACCTTGTTACTGCTTTTTTAGTTTGAGCTATTTTTAATCAGTTGCATTTGTGAATAATTGCCTTTTTCCTGTAATAGCATTATCAGTTGAATGCAAGAATAAGGTGGAAAAAGTACAAAAAATAACAAGACTTTTTTTAACAGGAATATGTAAACAGCCAAAGCCAAAAACCTGTGCCTGCTCCGCTTTCTTTGGAACAAGCTTTGTTACCAGCTATACTTCCATCAAGGTAGAGATTTTTTGGGGTGTTGCTGAAAGGGAGGACAGGTTGGGATTTGTTTGTATATCTTTTTAATGTTCTGCAGTACATTCCAAGCAGTGCTTGAGCTCTCCACGAATAATGTAATTGTTTATAGAAAAGTGCAAAACTTAGGCAGTTATAACTGTGCAATTTATTATAAGAGTTACATGAGGTCTGTTCAAATAAATTCAAGTAGACTTTTTTCCTTTTTTTATTTTAGTAATCCCTATTGGTTTGTTTATAAATTTAATGGAATAATTTAGGTGGCAAAATGCATGCTTAGTGAAAAGTAAAGGATTTAGTTTTAAACCTCACAAACATTTCACAAGATGTTTGGAATAATTCCAAAGCAAAAAGGACCTTTGAGTGGGTACTCCTTGTTTTCAAGGAGGTGACTGTCAGAACTGCAAAACTCTGCTCGAGGGTTAGTTCTGTATTTGTTGCATAGATACACATTTTAGTTGTTTTTTTCAGGACTTATACAATCCTGTGTGGTGGACACAAAGTCAGTCTTGTGCCTTTAGAAAGTTGTAAGTCCAGACAAAAGACCATTTCTAGTTTGTAGAGAGATTGAGCTCTGTCTTTTAGGCAAATTTGCTTTTTCTACTGTTGTCCATATTTGTTGAAGGAAAAAGAGCAATTGGTGTTACAGCAAAGTCATAAGTAGCCATAGAAAAAGCTTGCAATTTTTCTTTCTTATCCATGATAAGACTACCAAAAGAAGAATGTTATGCAGTGCCAAGAAACAATGAGGAAAAGTTGGGAGAGTTTTTTGCTGATAGCATTTTCTGCCCTTACCAGACTGTAATGGTATTTTGTGCTGTGGTTCATTTAGTGTGCATTAAAAAATCATTTTATATTATTTTACATTTTGATCAGAATGTAAATGCCATCATGTTAATTTATTTTGCATTCAGACCTAATGATACTGTGGATGAAGGTGCAGAGGCCTCACTGCCCAACTCCAGGGATATCACCAGCGAACCCTTCAGGAGAGAGCTGATATCCAACTTGGCTGAGCACATTTTGTTCAGTAAGTGTTGAAGAGTATCATTACCACAGAATCATAGAGTGGTGTGGATAGGAAGGGACTTTAAGATCATCTCATTTCAACCCCCCTGCCATGGGCAGGGACCCCTTCCACTGGGGCAGGTTGCTCACAGCTGCCTTTTCGGTTTTGCTGGCAGTGTGAATTTTCCATGTGGTAATCACACTTCCTAATTGTCTCCATTCAGGTGATCATTTCATGACTTAGATAATCCTGCCATTTCTCCATCCTTTTTCTCCCTCCTTCCTCTTCAAAATTTAATAAACTTTTTCTGATCAAGTAGAAGATTTTTGTTCTGTTTGTTGGACTAATACACTAAACTTTCTGTACTCTGAAACGCTTGATTGTCATATTGATGCACTCATGGCTGTCTCTCCATGTAAGGAGGTATTGAAGTCTTAATTGGCATTATTTAAGATGATACATGAACTCATCTAGCTGCATGGACCACTGTTGCCAGGTTTTATAGGTAATGTGGTATATGTTTCAGTCAATAGATCTGTGGTTTGTGGTACCAGGGATACACAGAAACAAGTATTCACCTTAGTAAAGATTAAGCTTTATTCAGCCTTCTTAGTCCAAGTTACTTTGATTACTTTAATATTGTTTCTACACAGACATAATACAATTTGTTTTTCATTTGGTGGGGACAGTTCTGTGCCCACATCACTATTTTACTATTTTTTAAATAGTGGGTACTCTTTCTTTTGTAATGGTGTTCTGAATGTCTCAGGTTCTCAACAAATTTATCTTGTTCACCTCTAGCTGCTGACAAGTCCTGTGCTGTGATGTCTACCCACATTGTTGCCTGTTTGTTGCTGTACAGACACAGGCAGGTAAGGCTTCTGTGCTGCTTAAATAAAGAAAGATTTCTTTGGCCTTGCTAACTTACTAAAAAAAAAGTGTGAATTTTAATATTGCATGATACTGATAAAAAAAGATGCATTTAAATTAAAATGAATTTCAGATAGTCTGAGTGCTGATACTTTAGTTAGCAGTGGATGCTTGAACACAAGCCATTATTGATGGGATGATAATAAATGCTCATGTGGAAATAGATCTTTATAATTCAAAATGTTATGCTTTTTTAAAGATTATGTGGGTTTCATTTCTTGTATTAAGGCTGTTTTTTAGATCTCAAGACACATTTACTATTGAATACTCTAGAAACTTCCATTAATTTTCAAATTGATTTTACTGTTCCTCAGTTCTAAAATACTGTATCACTGTGGCAGAATGATACTAATGTTTACCTGAAGTCTTGTGCATGAGAGTTGGAAGATTTTTTTTTCTCCTATAAGTTTGTTCTGCATTTTTTCTAAAATTCCTTCAAGTCTGAAGCTTTTATTGCATGTAAATTGAGAACAAATGGAAAAATACTGGGCAGTTGTATAATTACGCTTGGGGAAGAAGTGCCACCATTCTCATCAGCCCAGTCTTTCCAATTTCCTAAAATAGTGGAATCAAAGAAGCATTTTACAATGTAATCTGACTCCATCTTGATGGTAAACAAGAAAAGGAGGTGCCTGAGGAAAGGCTTTTCCTCATGCTGCAAAGCAATTGTACAGTTCTGTTTAGTGCAATATTCCCAGCTAGTTGAACATTCACTTTATAGCATAGGTAATGGAAATGTGATACCTATGACGTGGTCTTGAGGTATCGTGAGGTATTCAGGTGTCTGCAGGCTGTGAAATAAACCAAGAAGCAGAGAAAAACCTTGCATTCCCAAATAGCTCTATGGCTTTAAAATATAATTGCATGTAACTACTTCATCAAAACCTCAGTGAAAAACAGTTTTTATGATATGACTGTTGTGCTTTGGATTATTGCCAGTTAGTGTATTATGTTTGATATATATCTGATTATGTGGTTTACTGATAGATTCCTGTGCAGAAAAATTGTTTAACTGTGTGATTCTGTGTTTATTTCTAGGGAACTGATCTTTCCAGGCTGGTAGAAGATTTCTTCTCCATGAAGGAGGAGGTCCTAGCCCGTGACTTTGACTTGGGATTTTCAGGGAACTCAGATGATGTTGTCATGCATGCCATCCACTTGTTGGGGAACTGTGTAAATATCACAAACACGAGCAGAAACAATGAGTTCTTCGTCACTCCCAGCATCACAATCCCTGCTGTCTTTGAACTCAACTTCTACAGCAATGGAATACTTCATGTATTCATTAAAGAGGCTGTTATTGGTATGTTTGGGGCTTTATCAAGGACAGACTTTCTTGTAACACTTGAAGTCAAAGTATCTGCACAAAAATCCCCATCAGCTTCTCATGTTATTTACTTTAATATATTTTTGCGCTTCCTGTTTCAATCCATGTTTACCTTAACACAGTTTTAAAGAAAACTTGTTTTTTGCTTGGAGAACGTTTCCATTCTTTTATCCCCTCATCCTTTATATTTCTTGGGAGTGTTTGTGTATTGGTCATTGCCATAGGCAAGGCTCTATCAGAGTTCTGAGCCAACATAGCAAAACCTGTGCTCTGATGAGCATCATTTTAATGAAATTTTGTTTTGATCTGATGTTACTGGACACAAAGTAGTGATTAAGTCTCTATTATTGAATGGCATGTATGACATTTGGCTGCTTTTAGCCCCAGAAGTGGGCAAAACAGAAGTCTGATGTTTCCTTTGCCATAAGCTCTTTGGAAAATTAAACTTTGCCTGTGTTTCTGCTCCAGCCTGCAGCCTTCACGCAATTCAGAGCAGGAGGTACAGAAATGGTACCAGTGGTGCTTCCCCCAGTTTAATCAGTCAAGAACACCTGGTCAGAAAAGCTGCCAGCTTGTGCTACTTGCTTTCTAATGAATTCACTGTATCTTTGGTAAGTATCTGCATTCATTGTCCAGTTTTTGTTCTGCTTGTTACTTTAAAATTACAGGATGCTTTCTGGTGTCACAGCTCTGATCTGTTCACTGTCAGTGATGGTGGTGGGTGTCAGTGGCTGTCACTGAGTGCCACCTGCTGCTCCTGCAAGTGCTGAAGTGGGTGATGCTGGGCTGGGCCTCGGACATTTCTGCTTTGTTTTAGGCCTTTCCTGGGAAAAGGCAGCACAAGAAGCCCACCTTGAGTTGTGGGAAGCTGAGAGAGCAGCTTCTCTAATGTATTTTATCATTCTTGTCATTAGATCATCACAGCTATATTTGCATTCTGCTCAAGCTGGGTTTTTTTTGTTTACCTAAAAAAAAGCAAAAGTCTTTGTGAGTACCCAGCTCCTATGAATTTGCACAGGTGATTGAAATTATGTTGGGAAGTAAGGTTCCATATTCTAAAGATATCCCCTATTTGCATAGGAGTGCCATACTCGTGCCACACCTAGCACTTAGTGGCAATTTTAAACATGGCCTGACTTCAGTTTTTGTTGTTACAAAACACTGACGACAGCTGATGTTATCTCACTTTTCAGACACTTCATGCTTCCAATTTTAGGTGCCAGATGTTCTTTTTTCTTATTTGTAGAAGTTACTTAAAATTCTAGAGATTCTTGAATTAGTTCTTATAATTGTACTCATATTTGACTTGTGCATTTTTATGTAAGCATAAGCAAAATTTAGTATTTTTTTCTGGGTAATAATGTTAGCTCATATGTGGAGTTCTTTAGTAATATCATCCTTCTGCTTTCAGAGTTAATAATTGATGATTATTTTTTAACTAAGAAAATATTTCCTGAATGATTATGAATAATGTAAAAGAGGTTAGGTTTTTTAAATTCAGTTTTAAAACATGTAAGAGAATTTCTTGAAATTGTAGTTTCCTTTAAATTCCAAATAGATCACTGTTACAAGTTTCAATAATTTAAATTTTATGATGATTTTATTCCAGAATTGTTAACAAACTAAAACCTGTTTAGAGTCTATTAAAAAGGGAGAATATTTAATGTGGATTTCTACCAGTTGTAATGCGTTTCGGAAAAATATTGGACATGTCTTAAATATCCTATTTCACTATAATTTTTTTAATGTCTGCCAGGATAAACACAAGAGTGGTGCATTGGGATTATGCTGATAAAAGTTTAACAGCTTGCATAAAAGAAATAATACTGCTGTATCTAATACATTCATACTGAACAGGGAATGATATTGGCGTAATGGATGTGACTTTTTCATTGCATTCCTTTTATGTTGTGCAGCCTTGCCAGATGATCTATCAAGTTTGCCATGAGTCTGTGGAAAGGCTGATCCAGTATGGCATTCTCCTGGTGGCTGAGGTAAAGTGGCAGAGATACTGTGGGGGCAGTGTACTGTTCTATAGGTGGTTTATGCTCCTTAGTTGTGAGACTTGTTCTAAGTATATCTTGTTACTGCAGGCTTGTAACAATGTGCCCAGGGCTGAAGCTGCTTCATTCCCCTGCTCATAAATGTCAAGAGTTGGGTACAGTCAGCCTGTGATGCTTCATGACTCTGTGTAATTTCATTTTACCAGCAAGGCTACTAAGGAAGATACCTATTTTTGTACTGTCTTGAAACTTGGGATTTATTTATTATTGGAGCCCTTTCAAATGTAGCTTAGCTACATGGATTTTTACTTTCTACTCTACAGGAGTCAGGAGTCTAGACCTTTTGTCATTCTTTAATTCCTTTGCATTGATCTCAGAATTACTGTAAATCTCCTCAGCTTGCATTTTCAGGGCTATAGGAGAGTCTCTCTGTGGTGCAGTTTGCCAGAGGTGCATAGTGCAAAGAAAGCCTTAGGAATAGAGGCAGCTGATTCAGCATATCTTTACTTCATAAACTTCTTTTTGTGCACAGTAAACAAACCTTAGCACCCAGGAGGAAGCAAGAAAAAAACCCCAGTTTTTTTTCACCAAATGTCTCTTCTTTCTCCTTTGCTCAATGCTGCCTATAATTGAGTCTCACTTGCTGCCATTAAATACTGGTTAATAAATGCATTGATTAAGTCAGATGAGATTATAAAATAAACCTGTTGCTTGCCTGGATTTGGAGTTTTACCTGTTTACCACCTTGTCTTTGAAATTTAAGCAGGATGATCAGGAGGATGTTAGCCCCAGTCTTACAGAACAGCAGTGGAATAAAAAACTCCCTGAGCCATTATCTTGGAGAAGTGATGAGGAAGATGAAGACAGTGATTTTGGAGAGGAGCAGAGAGATTGCTACCTGAAGGTAATATTTTCCTTATGCTGAACCATCTTGTGAGAGATATAAATTACTTTGTTTATTCAGTACAGGTACTGATAATTTTTTAGGGGGGAGGATGGGTTTTGTGGGTTTGCATTGTTAGCATTTTTGTACAGTCCATTTGTCTCCTTCCCATGAGGAAAACAGCAGAAGAAACATGATCTTTACAAGGAGGTGGAAGAGCAATGGTTAGAGTCCTGAAAACTGATAAAGACTCAAGTATCGTGGTTTTATTCTTTACATGCAGTCTAAAAAGCTATATCCAGCTGATATTTATAATCAACTTGTATTTCATTTCATAGATTGCTTATGTGGATTTTAGATATATTGTTACTTTTCTCAGAGCTGACATAAACACTTCTTAGGACATCTTGATAACACTTGAAAACTTCTGTCAATCTCTGTGATTGTAGGGCAACCCTTCTGTTGGCTGCAAAACAACACTGATGTCTTTTATTTTATCTTGGGAAAATACTAATACTCTGGAGGAGGAAAGAGTAGCATTGGTAGCATTGATCTGTTGTTCAGTGTCTGTTTTGTCCCTCGTGATAAACCTCTTTTTGCTATGGTCCCATATTGTGCTGTGCTCCCACACTTGTTTTTGTGCTTTTGTTTTTATTTTGGTTTCTGTTTTGCCATGTTATACCTTGCAGGTGTTTCAGGTTTCCACTGGTCTCTGTCACTGAACCCTTTGTTGCCTTTTCTTAGGTGAGCCAGTCTCAAGAGCACCAGCAGTACATCACTTTCCTGCAGAGGTTACTGGGACCCTTGCTGGAGGCATACAGCTCTGCTGTCATCTTTGTGCACAATTTCAGTGGTCCTGTTTTAGAGTCTGAATATATTCAGAAGCTACACAGGCACCTAATAAGCAGGACAGAGAAGAATGTTGCTGTGTATGGTATGTTAAACTGGTTTTGGAACTGGGTTTGATTCATTCTGTTCTTTATACCCTAAGTTAGCCCAAATTGAACTTCAGTTTGCTTATCTCTGTGTTTTCTCTCTTGCAGCTGAGAGTGCTACCTACAGTCATGTGAAGAATGCAGTGAAAGTCTTCAAGGAAATTGGAGTAAGTGTTTGGTGCTCAGGACTGGTGACTGTCAAGTTTCATGTCAATAATGAGCACAATTTGGACATTTCAAGGAATCTGTGCAGTGTCAGTTTAAAATCAGTGAATGTATCTGTGGAAATGCATTGTGGGTTTGGAGCATTTTGGTTTCCTTCAGGCTGAGGGCTGTAACAGAGGACAAGCTGCAGAACAGGGCACTTCTTGCCCCTGGGAAGGCCTGTCTGGATGGCTGGGTGACTAGACATTTTTATTCACAGCAAATGAAGTTCCTCTGTTCTATTCCATGTCCCTATTGAGCAATATTGAAAGGCTGAGAGCATGTTCTGTGCTCAGTAACAGCTAAATTTAATTTTGAAGTCTACTTAAATCTTAAAAAAAGCATTAGTTATTGAATTTTGGCTTAGTGGTGATTGATGCTTCAGAAGAACCATCCTTATACACCTTCAGTTTTCACCATGAGGATACAGGTGTTTTTTATGATAAACATTCTTTACCACTAGTATTTTAAATTATAAATCACCCATCTAGATTTTGCAAGTGAAGTGTTTTTCTTTCATTAGACTGGTATGGTTTCCTGAATGCGAGATAAGATATAGCATTATAATTTTGAAAGTATTGACATTTAGGCAAAATGTTGCTGGGTATGGGTTTTGAAGTCTTTGCCTTTAAATTCTGATATATTGAATAATCCAACAATAGTTGGCCTAGTAAAGGTATCTTCCAGTAGACTCTGAATAGCTGTGAGGAAAGCAAAAATTGAATCCATCATTTTCCAACAGCAGGATAAACTAGGATGAAAAGTGGAACTAGGTAATGTTTGTTGAACATCTGTTATAGCATAGCATCTGGATTCTTGTTTTTAAAATGCTTACACTTTCAATTGGATGTTTCTGGTTGCTTGTTTTGTCCCTCACTGTTAAGATTTGGCTATCATGTACTGTACTTATTTTTCAATTTCTTTTTTTCTATAACCCCTGAAGGGCTTGAACGTTGAGTGAATTCTAATAATACCTAAAGGCATTGCCATCTAAGCCTTCAAGAAATGAAAAGAAAAGAGTCTTGTAAACGAGGGGAAACTTAGTATAGAGCACAACATTTTAATCTCAGAATAAAGGAGATTCCTTTAACCTGGTGATGCTTACATGTGTTCATGCTGTGCTTCAGGTTTTCAAGCAGACTCAGCAAAGGAAAGACATCATTTTGGAACTCGGCACTACGTTCCTACCTCAGAGCAACAGGCAGAAACTACTGGAATTCGTCATGAGCTTCATGGTTTTATAGACCACACACAGCACCTTTGTCCAGGGACACGAGGACAGCTTTTGAGACTGTGGCAAAGCCTGGGGACATTTGCTAATCCTTCAAAGTGTAAGGTGCCACTGTCTGGGTAAGGCCTTCTCTGACTTGAACTACTGGAAGACAAGTGCCTTCTTACGTGTGCATTTATGGGTTTCTACAGTCCCAGTCCTGTTGTAATACAGCAATACTCAGATGACACTTTCGATACAAGTAATTAAACATGTTGCAAAAAATGTGATAAATTATTAGAATTAGAGGTAAAAAAAAAAAGTTTTATCAGTGTTACATTTTAAATGAACTTTTAAAGACTGTAACAGATGCACAAGTACACATATTGGTGTTCTGTAGCTAACCCTGAGATCTTGAGTTTAGTGGCAACACAGCTTATGACTTAACCAAGTAATTTTCATTCCAATTCAGTTTTATTGTTCTAAATAAATGGTTTAAAAATTTTGCTTAGGTAGGCTATATACTTCATGGATAAAGCCATAGTTTTTCGTAAGTGTTAACATAAATGCCAAAATTCTAATGAAAATTACAGGTACAGACATCTGAGAATAATGATCATGTAGCAGCTGATTGTGAGAAATGTCAGCAGGCACGCCTTGCACTATTAAAACTGTAGTGCAGAGGTAAATTGCACTAATCACTGCTGTCAGGAGGAATGTGAGAGTAGTGTTCTTGTTTTTATTAGGGCATCTGTCATTCAGCCAGATGAGTCAGTTGCCTGAATGTGAATATCTTGTAAAATGTTAGATTATTATTTAATTGAAAAAAAAAAAAAAAACTGATCATTTTGGGGGGCTTTTTTGGTTTTGTTGGTTTTTTTTTTTGTTTGTTTGTTTTTTTGTTTTTTTGTTTTTTTTAATTAATAGGATGTCAGATTTTTTTTAAAGTGGAGTAAAGACTTGATTTGGTGAAATAAGTTTTGATTTTGGCCCTAAAAATTTCAGCAATAGTTTTGTCAATTCTTTGCAAACATATGTTCATATTATATTCTGTTGTTGAGCAGACCTAAATTGGCATGAAGTAGTACCTCTGAAAACACAGAAATACAAACAATGTACTTTTGACTGTGATCTAACTGGCTTACATAAAAAATTAATTCATAGGCACAACTGAATGATGAATAAATCCTGTCCTATGAAACAGGACTCTGGTGTTGCAATTTGATCCTTTTTCATGGAGGACTTGCACTGTAGATCTCATCTTCTCTTCATGTGAGGGCAGATTAGATTGCAACCTGTGGTCCTGTATTTTAGCACAGCTGATATAGCTGAAGCAATAATTTGGTGGTATGTGAAGCTGGTTTGCTTGTGAAATGTCTTTTCCCTCCTTTATGCCTTCTAGATGAGGGAAATTAAGCATTTCCTTTGCTGCATTGCTTTGCTTGATTCTCACATCCTGGCCTTGTGAGCAAAAAATCCCCCAAACGTCATCATGTAATCTCTGTTGCTTAACACAAACATGGAAAAGCGTACTTGAATCCCAGCACTTGCACTGTTATGCCAGCACAAAACTGATGCACACAATTAGAGTTTGTGGCCAAGGAGCTTGCATTTGTACTGCACATTTGTCAACAAGAATATTTCTGTAAATTTTTTTATTAAATGCTATTAATATTTGAAAGCTGCAGTTTATAGTTTATTAGCATTATACTGTTAGCACTGTGAGATGCATGTGTTTTGTCACTAAACCAGGTGCTCTACAACACTTAAAGAATTTCTGAACCAAAGCTACATTAATATGGATAAACACTGACCCTTGAGTCGATTGTGTTCTTATGTCCTTCTGCTGTCTCAGCAGGACTGACTACATCACACACATGATTTGTTTTGTGAAGGCTACCAGCTGTTTAGAAAACAGTTTTCATCTCATACTGACTGATGTGCACTGTTCATTCACCTGATGAATTCTCCATACAATGTTTGTTGCGGATGGCTTCCATTTAATATCAAAAAAAGTCTAGGTGCTTCTGAATAATGAGCTCTCATAGTTTACTGCACTTCAGCAAATCTGAAGTGTACTAACAGCAAAGATTGTACATAAAAAAAAAAATTAAAAATGAAGCAATATGAAGCAAACAAAACTTGAGTAATTTTATTAAGAATGTTTTGCCAACGGAGATATTAGTTACCATAAAACCCAGGAGTACTATGGTCACTGGAGTGTTCTGGCTAGGTGTTGCAAATAAAATAATTTATGGGTTACACTAAAAAAAAATTAAATAAATCTGGTTAACATAAATCAATGAGTGGGTAATAATGCATGTGAATACATATTAATGGATACTTATGTATGCAGGGGGAGGGGCACCTCTAAAACTGTTTTGGTTTTGTATGAAAAAAAGCAAACTGCATGTGATTGGTACTATGAATCATATGCTACTGGAAGCCCTTGCATTCTGCAGCAAGTGTGTATGTATACATGTATATAGGCTAGTGTGTATGTTCTGACACACAACATCTATGCTTTTCCCTGAAATTAAAGCACAGAATGTAAAATTACCAGGCTGTAACAGTCAAAAAGACTAAAACCAACACTTGCACTGTATCTACACCTTCAGTGTCTTCTGATTTTATTAACTTTTCATGTTTGCTTTGCTGATAGAATTCCAGGTCGAGTTGATTTCAGTAAAGTTAACCGGCAAAAGAGAAAGGACTGGCCCTGAATTACCACAACTGTATTTTAAGACTTTATAAAAGACTTAACATGAGTCTCGTAATTCTTATGAGCATAATACTCAGGTGTGCAAATCCTTTTGGGCCAGTGTCTTTCACGCTGTGAGAAGCTGAACCTCTCCACGCACATCCTGTAGATGTCCCGTTTGCAGAGTGACGGAAGCGTGGAATTGCGCGATCCCCGTGCGCGCTGAGGTCTGGGCAGGGCAGGGCTGCACTCAGCACCTCTGGTCAGGAAGCACAGACACACACTGGCATTCAGCTGCCTGCCTGCTCCTCAGAGAAGTGCCCCAAGCAGCACGTGGAGGTTGAGCTGGGAGGGGATGTAAGATCCTGTTTTTGTGTTTCTGGGGAACTGCTGACTGGAGGATGTTACTGTGTTTTACCTGTTATGTGTAATGAGTGTCTGTTGTAGAAGCACAGAGGTGTACTGGAGTCATTTTAATAAATTAAACTGTTTGCTAATATGACATTTAACAAGCTCTTCTGGTGTTCTTTTGATTTTTTTTTTTTTTGGTTGTATTTTTTTTTTAATAACTCACTGAGATAATTCATTCAGTAACTTTATCCCGCTGCAGGTAGTTTCTGAAATTAAACCATTAAAACCTGTCATTGTAGATATATCTCTTACCAGTGTATGAGCTGGAGCAGAGACACTCAAAAAGTTGAGGTGACATCCCAACTCTGGAGGCAGTTTTGTTGCAAAATGGAGGTGCCATTTTGCCCCTCTGTTCCCCCATGCCCAGAAGATTCTTGTACATGGAGTTCTTTTGCAGTTCCTCTCATGGGGCTGTTTGTGTGTCATTCAGAAGCCAGAATGCTGCAGACTTCCCTTCTCATGGTGATTTCAAGCTGACCTGGAGTGTAATAAACACCTGTCAGCAATTGTGACAGCATCTGGCAAATGTGAATTAATTGGAATGGGGCTTTAATATAATAAAACCTGCACAGATGATCATTACCTAAATTGGGAAGGAGGGTTGCTGCTTCACTCTTCAGGAGAAAAAAGTTATAATCAGCTGATTCTGTAAGAGGCCTCTAGCAATGTTCACATGCAAGCAAGGCTCAATTAATTGACAACTCTAGGCTGAAGCAGGAAACTTAGAATTCAATTATTGTCAGTAGCTTGAATTAAACCCAATTCTTGTTGGTGATGACCTTATATGTTTTTTCTGTGTCTTCCTATTTCTCAGTCTTTTGAAATCCCAAATGTCAGATAAACACTTATCTCTAGTTTTTGCTTAATTCAGTTTTTATATAATAAAAGCTTGTCAGGCTTATTTAGAAGGATCAATTGAGCTCTCTGCTTTGTTCTCTTATGGTACATCGTGTTTCCGGAAGCCCTATGTTTTCAAGGTAAGATCCACATTGATCTGAGTTGCTGCTTGAAACTTTCTTTTCAGTCTTTATTTATAGATGTTCCTTGTGTTTTGCAGTGCTGGGTGAGATTTATTGTCCTTATTTATTCTCCTTGTAAGTTGGCCAACCTGTTAATGTAATTATCCAGAAGGTATTATCATAGTTGATGCTATCTTTAGAATAAGGGACTTGATGTCTTTTCTGAAGAAACGTGTAGGAAATGTTCATCACAGTGTGTTGTGCCAGAGTTCAGGCCTGGGAGACCATAAGCCCCAAAAAGATTTTCAGCTTTCATCTGTCATAAAGCAGTGGCAGTTAGAGAAAAAAAAAGCTATTTAATTAATTGCAGAGTACCTATTAGTTACACAAATCTATGTGTGTGTAATTGTGCAGTGCAAAATTTCAGTAAAAGACACATAGCATAATTGCTATGGGTAATGTGCATGAAAAGGTTGTTCTCCAGCTCAGTAATAATGTTGGTTGTTAAACTGATAGTGTTTGCAATGTCTTGGTCTCAAATGTTTTTTCCAAAGAGTGACAGTCCCTGAGAGGTGTGTGGAAAACCAAATACAGAGATCAGATGAAAATTAGGCTCAAAGATCACTGAACCCATGCATGGCCTTACACACTTCACTTCTGTTGCTGTTCTCTATTTTCATAAGGAAGTAATTTGAGGAATTGCATTTGTGCAGGTACGAAGTAGATTTTTTCCTCTCCTTGAAACACAAGTCACAGCCAGAATGAAAGAATTTTGGAGCTGAAGGATTACTATTAGGAATGGACACAATCTTAGGTTTGTTCTGACTCTTGTCTGTTCAGTATCTTCATTAGTGACCTTGGGAATCGAAGAGAATTTGCTCTTTACATTTGTAAGAAACAAGGGACAGCCAGGTAGTCCAGTGGAGGATATCATGATCCCAGGGGTAATTAATACATTTCAGAAAGATCTGAAAGGCAAAAAGAAGAGAGCCATTCCAGCCAGGGGAGTACAGTGCATTACGTCTGAGGGAAGACCAACTGATGTACAGGCACAGGAGAGGAAATAAGCCAGCTGTGTAGCAGTTTGGAGAAAACTGCAATTTACTGGCAGACCACTTATAGAACACGACTTAGAAGGGTCCTGCTGCCATGGAAGGGCAGGTGTCATGTAATGATACCCTTACTCATGCACATGAATGACAAACACAGGGCAAAATTCTCTAGTCCATAAGATCTCAGCTGGGATATCATGTTCTCTTTGAGGAGTTCTGTTAGAAGGATGCTGTAGTCATGATGGCAGGAGGAAAAAAAACACTGTTCCCCTCAGCCCTGTATGGAGAGGAAAAGAATCTGCATTATCCCCTGGCTATGGGTGTACCCAGGTTGGATAAAAGTAGTGAATTTATTCTTCAGTTGCACTGAAAAGAGCCAGGGTAGATTATGTAAACATTTTTTACTGTGAACGAAGAGAAATACTGAGATGGCCTGGGAGGGCTGATGTTTCCTTTTCCTGGGAAATGCTAGCTCCCCATCCCTTGGGGATTGGGTTGGACCTTGCTGTGTGGTGGTGAGCAGAACACACAGGTGAGATCTGTCTTCCTGGTCTGGGCATCTTTCCTGGGCAAAGTGGAAATGGGTTTGTACACAAACAGCTTGGTCTGGCTGCTTTGGCTGGTGGTCTGGCTGATTCTTTATGTTTGAGATCAGGAGCAGCTCTAGTATGAATTATACTTCTTGCCCCTGTGTTTGTTGAGGAGTAAAATATATGAAGGTTTTATTAATGTTGTTCTGTAAAGATGTTTTCTTGGTGTTTCTGCAGGTCAAAAACCAGATGGAGTGCCAGCAGGGAGCAGGAAAGGATTGGGGAAGAAATCAGACATGACGTTGTCTTACTGTGTTGTGTGAGCCTTTTCATAGGGAGGTGTAGGAGTCTCCTACCTCTGCTGGTAGTAAAATCCCTGGTGACTGGAAAAAGGGTGAGGAATCCTGCCCCTGGCATTCCCATCTTTCAGAGTGTTCCTGCCAGACAATAATAATAAATTACAAATTAACCCTGAAATCTTTAAAAATTCACAGTTTGACTCTGGCACTGCTTCAGAAATACTGAAAACCTAGTGATATTTCCTGAGCTTTGGGTTTACTGCTGGCTTGACTACTGCATTATCTCAGGAGTTCAGACTCCAATGATTGTATCTACACCAAGGAAACAACATTTATAAATGCCACAGAATTGGCAGTGGCACTCTTTCAATGCATTTTCATTGGAAGAGTTTCCAGGATCCCCCCAAAGTACTTAAGCAGCCTCTTTCAGGGAGCTCTGTGCTGGGTGAGGGCTGCTGTGTCACTGCTACCTGGGATGGTTTGTTAACTGCTCACTGTGGCCTCTCTGTAAAACCAGTGGCCCACCTTTGATTTGGTATCCCTCTTCAAATGAGGCTGAAGAAGGGCTGAGGTTTTGTTCCCAGTTAAACATTTTGCTTATCTGTGGAAAGTTTCAGGGGCTCACCTTATGGCCATGTTAATGTATTTTTCTTTTAATTTAGCTGAAGCCTAATTTTAACCATGGTGTTCAGCTCTTTTTAAATCAGACTTCCTCTTGTCTCTGCAGGATGGAGAAGGCCAATTAAACTACTACCTGTCAGAAGGCAGTAAAAGCCTTTTTCTGTGTTTATATTTCCCCTTCATTAAACTAAATTATCATCGTTCAGAACCTTTGCCTGCAAATCTCAAATTTCTCCCTTTGTCTTGCTGACTGGCTGGACATTTATAGCTTCCAATTTCATTAGTTTATCCTTGAAAAAATGTTTTTTAATCCCCCAAAATAAATCATTGCATGTAATAAAATGATTGTTCCCTTTGCTAGGAGATGAAGAAGTTTAAACAGGTTTTGTGTTTACATTTTTGTAGTAATTAGATATGATGTGAGTTAATTCTGGTACTGGTCTTTAAAACTCCAACATTCTTCCCTCAAACCTGCAAATTCTGTCCCTTTTACCCAAAAAGTTTTTTATTGTTCAAGAGTCTAGGAAAACTGGTTTAGATATTAGGAGAATTCCGTCCCTTTACCAGCTGTAATCATTAACCCAAGTTGTAGTTTACAGAAGTCTGAAGCAAAGAAGCATAGAAATATTAGAAGCTTGTATTTCTGGATATACTCCTGAGAGTTGGGGGAGCAAACCAGGGCAGCAGGTTGGGTGTGTGTGTTTTTGTTTTTTAATTGGTTTATATGAAGTTATCCCTTTGTTGACACAGAAGGCAGTAAAAATGAAAAATGTTGGAATCAGTGACCCATGTAGTTAATTTTCTGAACTAAGTAAATTAAGTACAAATTGGTTATTAATAATTCAAAGGAAAATGCTAGATAAGAAACTGGAGCAGCTTTTCTATCACTTGCAACCATTAAAATATTAGTCTGAGCACAGCAGTCTAAAGCTCTCTTATCTCTTATTAAAGCCTCAATTCTTCATCTATTAAAGAATCAGATCTAAATGATGCAGCAGCCTGAAATGTTGCTGCTGCAGTAGCCTGGTGTGTCATGCTGGGCTGCAGATTCAGCTAAGCTGGAAGGTGGCCTTGTGCAGGAAATTTTGGGTATGCAGGACCTCCTGGAGGTAACTGGCACACAGTGAACGGGTCCAACTAGCTCAGGGTGATTTTCTTCTTCAATCCAGTCTCTTTCTTCAGTTCTCCCTATTGCTGCTGTGTGACCACAGCAATATCCTCTGTCCTCCCTGGTACTCTGATTTCTTTCTCCCAACTCATTCTCACACAAGGTTAACCCAGAGTTTGGCTGCTCTCTGCTGTGTAAACAACATAAAGAGGTTCTTTTCAAATTTCTTAAGAAAACACTCTTTCCCCACTGTTTGACTGCTTTAACATTCAGGCTGTGCTTTTGCAATTGTGTCTCAGATCTATCACAGTGACCATAAAATTAAATAAATCCAGGCTTTCCAAAGGAGATACGTACTTGCCACTTATGTCCATGGGTAGAAAAATTCCTGATGGCTGTAAAACGGGATTAAGGGCTTTGCATTTTAAACTTATTTTCTTTAGAGAAGTATTCTCATTTTGCTCATAGCAAAACAGATGAGCCCAGCTCCATCCCCAGTGTGTCCAGCAGATGGTGGTGGAGTTTCATCTACAGCTGCAGTTCCCTCTGAGAGACCCGGGCTCCACCATTCCCAAACCTCAGTCCCCGGACTGTCCCTTAGAAACAAAACACCATTTCCTTGGCAGCCAGCTGCAGTATTTGCTAAACATAGGAAGCATTTAATTTGGTTTTATCTGTTGCTGTGATTGATTTTTATAGTTTCAGGAGTTGGGCTGGGTTGGACACCTGACACAAACACCACCTTGAAAAACCATGTGGAGTTTACTCATCTTAAAGTGAAAATGTGCATTAGGAGAGGAGCTCTTCACCCATCTTCCTGCACTCTCTGGTGCAGACAGGCATTTTAAAGAAGTGAAACCATCACTCCAAGACCAAACCTGAGCATGGCTCAGGTTTGGAAGTATCCCAAATGCAAGACCAGAATTCTGGGTTGAAGATCTGTATCAGACCCCCTATCCTTGCACCATGTAAACCATTGCCCCTTACAGCTGTGGGAGGCAGAGAACTGGATCTTCTGCAAGGCAGGTGGAGAGAGACTGGCAGGGCTGCCAGCTCAGCTTATCCCCCTTTAGATATAAACCTTCCTCTGATGCTGCAGGGCAACTCCAAGACTTTTGAGTATGGGTACAAGGTGTTATCACATCATCTTCATAAATATTCTGCAAAGCATTACAAGCACTAATTTAATTTTAAAGTATTCTGCAGGCTTTTCCTTGTGAAGATAACCTTTGTGATCTCAAGTATCCCAGAAAGAAGTCATTAAAACACCAATGAGCATGCTAATTCATCAGCACACAGAGGTTTTTTACTTAAAAACCCCTCCTGATGGCCCCTCTAGAGCAAAGCAGATTTGAACCTGCCCTCAATAAGAACTGAGGAGTCCAATGAGTTAAAGAAGTCATTCAGGTAGAGGGGACAGAGCTGTTCACTGCTCCACAGTTCACAGGTGTGGGGCTGGACAGGGAGACAGCTGGGGCCCTGCTGAGCATCCTTGTCCCAGTGTGCAGGTGGCTTTGTGCATGTCAGGAGATGTCACTCAAGAAATAAACCAACTTCCACCTTTCTGTCTTAGAAGCAGCTCATACCACCCCTCATCTCCTCACGAGGGGTGGGAGCAGCACTTGGATCAAGCAACAGCAGGTGGCTGTGGGGACAGGCAGCCACATCCCAAAGAGCTCTGAGGAGCCTTGGGAAGCCTTTCCTGAGGGGCATTAAATCATCCCACATTAGACAAATCCATGGGCTCGATGATTTCCCTTTTCCAGCACGGCTGAGTGGAGATGCAAACACACACACAACACACTCTCTTCCTCTATAATTTTCCTCTGCGTGGTAGATGCGGCCTGAAAAATAAACACATTTCCCTGTGGGCTGTGATGTTTCTCTGACTGGTGCTTGTGTTTGCCAGCTGTAACACATCTCTTCCAGTCCATTGCCTTTGCTGTTGTCACTGTGATGCCCACTGCATCTCTGTGGTGGTGCCCTGCAGCAGGGTGGGACAGTTTCCACTCCGCTCCAGCCTCAGTTAAACAATGCTTTATTCCTCTGCTGGCAACAAGAGCTGTTTGCAAGTGAGGCAGAGGTAGAAGCCTGACATCACTAAGAGGCCTCAAGAGCCTCAGTCTGGCCTAATCTGCTCGTGGCTGTGCTTGGCAATTTTAAGAAATGAGGTTCTTCAGACAGCTGGGATGTCTGTCTTCTTTTCCAGACAATTTTTAACCAACTTGCAGAAGGCAGTGTGATTGCAGGTGTTCTAAGGAGCTCTCCTGCCATCACCATGCAGTCCAGCTCAGTTGTCCTCTCTGGATGCAGCAGTCAGAGGCTGCACTGCCCACGCTGCCCAGCCCCTCAGTGCCCTTGGATCAGCTCCTGCCTGAGCCTGAACCTGTGGCAGATGTCAAAGGGCTGTGGGAAGATGTCTGGTGAGTGGTGCTTAGAGGGGACAGCATGGATTCACAGGAAACAACATTTCATTGGTTTTCCTGCTCATGCCCTACCATCCTTTAGTATAAATAGGTTATCCACTCTTTAAATTCCCTGTGTTACTGGCTTCTGGGCATTGACTGTATCCACACAACCCATAGGGGACACAATTGCTGCTGGAAAATGAAGGGGAAAAATGAGTCTTTAATTTGACCTGCAACATCAGAGAATTTGAAAAATTGTGAGTGTTTTTATAGAGCTTTTATATCATCACCCTTTTCAACTGAGCATCCTGAATGCTTTATAAATATTAATTAAGTCTCATGTGGCTCCTCTGAATTACGTAAAGACAGAATTGCCTCATCCATCAGAAGAGAGGATTCAGAAACTGCTTAACAATTTGAGACACCATTAACTGACACCAGTTCAGTGAATAAGAACCTAAGACACACTTGAAACTTCTGAGTAGGAGGAAAAATGAGGGAACTGGACTATATCTTTCCATTCTTGCAAAAAAGTAGTGTGAGGGCATGAAGGGCTACATGAAGATCTCTCTTCCTCCTCTTCTCTTCTTCTATGTGGGAAAACCTTGTCTCCCTGGGTAAACTTCATCTAAGAGTAGGGTTTCAGAAAGCAAAGAACCCAAAGGGAAAATGCTCATAAAATCCTCATCCCTTCTCTCTCTCTCCTAGGATGTTGTTGATGGCTACCACCAAGAACTGCTGGAAGAGAGGGCTGGTCCAGGAGGGTGGAGATGCTGGGGCAGTGCAGGAATTAAGGGAACTCCACGGAGCAGTGTGGAGCTGGGAGCAGGACAGTGAGGCCAGGCATGATGTGTGAACCTCCTCAGACAGCAAAACAGAGGGGATTAAAGGACTGCCAGCGCTGTGATATCAGTATGCAGGGGATGCTGCTTCTTTGGGAGGGAATTTCAAGATTATTCCTCAGAATCACAAAGGCTCACCCAAAGATATGAGCTAAGAGCAAACTGCAGGCCAATTACATACCATGTGTTAGATAAATCACTTACCACAGCCATCTGAAGAACTTGGGCCTAAACTCTGAGTAATTAAAACAACTCCCAATACGGACTGGCATTTGATGAATTCAGAGAGGCATCAGATATTTACTCAAATTTCTCTTATCCTACTGCTTTCTTTCTCAAATGCCCAAGAAATGGTTTAATAAATAAATGGTTTCTAAGAAGACAACAACAGACCAGGATAAAAGTGAACTACAGAGTAAAATATTGTATTGGAAAATCCAGGGATTTTTTTGTTTTGTGGTATAACGGATACACCAAGACAACTTTGAAGTGTTCTAAAATTTTAGTGAGTACAGAGGCAACAGACACAAGCTGGAATAAGGGAAATTCCTGTCAGATACTAGGGAAATCATCCCCAGTGAAAATCCTGCAGCAAGGGCATGGAGAGGCTGGTGAATCTCTGCCTGTGGAGGGGTCAAACACCAGACTGGACAAGCTCTGAGCATCCTGCCCTAGGCTGGCCCTCTCTCGAGGCAGGTGGAGGTGTTGGACCACCTGACTTCCAGTGGTACCTCTCAGCCTAAATGATTCCATTATTTTGCATAATTTTGTTCCTGTTGGGAACTGGAACAGACCTGTGGAATATCTGCTTTAGATCTCCAGGCCATTCTCAGACAAATTGAGAGAAACAGGCAGCTTTTGAGACAATTAATTTTGTGTTGCTGTGAGAATTATGATCACTGTAAGGTCGTGATTGCTCTGCATTTTTCAAAATGTAAAAGTAAAAGCAGTTTTCTTATTGTATTTCCTTTCTTCACCGCATATGAATTTGCCCCTGTTGAGTTTTAATCTACTGCGAATTTTCTGGCTTTGTTTCCCACAGAACTTTTTTTGAAGAGCTCTTGTAAAGAATTGCATGGACTTTGAATGGAAATGAGAAGTAATTCAAGGCATAGATCTGTTAATCCTGAGAGCCTCAGTGCTACTTCTTCATACACATTGGGAAAATATGCAAAGTTACAGCAATCAGTTACAGCATGGCTGCAATGAATCTGTTATTAGTTCATGCAAGGCACAATGCATGAAGACTGATGCAGGAGGAAGGAGGTGAAAGTGATTTTTTTTTTATTTAAATGGTCTTAGTTCAATCAATTCTCTATCTTCTTAGCACAATAACCCAATCGTGATTGTCTCTGTGAATCAAGAGGATAGACACCACTTTAATGTATTTCATTTTACAGCAGTTGTTTTCCTAGACATAATATTTGTAAAGGAAAACTAACAAAACTTCACTAAGTAAATGAAAATAAAGTTATTTATTAGGCAGATTGCTCTGTTTTCCCCCTCTATAAAATCTGTATGCCTTTTTTGGCTTTTGCATTTTTTAAAAAACTTTTACTTTTCAAAGAAAAGCCACAATAAAATGCTGAAATAAATAAAATCTAATAAACACCACTCTCTTGCCTGTCCCATCAGGAAAAAAAGGAATATGTCAGTACATTGCAAAGAAACAAATGATAAGAACAAAGTGCTTGGAGCAGCTCAGTCATGTTATAACTTTGTCCTCATCCAAAGGGGTTTGTGAAGAGCAGTATAAATTTCCACTGACATGAAGGAGGATTTCACCAGTGACTTATCATTTGTCTTTGTTTCAATTAATGGTTTGGCAGCCAGGTAAAATAACAGAAAACACAGACATACTCAGAGTATCCCAGAAATTCTTTCATTCCTTTCCCTTCTTTGTTTTTTATATTTTGAGCATCACATTGACTTAACAATGTGTCAACACTGCCATTAAAAATCTCTGGTTCTGTTTTTATATATGTGAACTGTAAAAAAAAATTTGCTTCAGGCTCCAAATTTGCAGGGTCTTGCTCATGAGATCCTGCAAAACATTTTATGAATTCATAAAAATGTGTTAGATTCTGCTCCAGCTCTTGGATTCAGTCTCTTGAATCTCTACCACAAAACTTTAATAATGTGCTTTCAATACTCTTTTATTAGTGAATTTCTTATAGAACCTATTATAAAATTGTGATCAGAGTTTCCTTATAGCTTTGTTTCTTCTTACCACAAATTAAAAAGCAAGCTTGCTGTTTCTGCTGTGTTAGAAATCGATTCTTGACTCAGGTAATCACCACACTCTTTTTCTCTCAGAAAGGTTATCACATACTTGCACTCTTGCACAACTCTCACATTTCCCTCACTTCAGCCTCTCCACTCCGCTTGTTTTAAATAGTTCCAGGAGGATTTTGGATGGCATGGGCAGCCTGGCAGTGATCTTTAAGCAGTGTTACTGTACTTAGAAAATCCCCATGGGGAGGATTTAATTCAGCAGAGTACCTCTCCAAAGTACTTGAGGGAATTAGGTTTCCAAAAGGGAAGAACCCAGGATTTTCATTTGCTCAGCAGAGCTGAAATAAAGTGAATGATCCATGATATTGTAGAGTTAATAAACACAACCTTTAACATGACTCTTTACTTCCTGTGGTGTGTCAAAATGTAGGATTTGTCCTCCTATGAGAAAACCATGTCTGTGTCATCCTGCCCCTGACAGCAGCTTGGGGCATGGGCTAAGATATATGTCAAAAAACCCTCACAGTTAAATAACTTACCTTAAAAATCAATTTCCAGATCTCCAAGTTCATGCCTGAGAACATGGGCTGAAATTCAGGATAGATTTTAGTGTGTGATCTGTATCCCTCAGTGGGGCAGCATCAACGAGTTTCAAAGGCTCATTAGTGTTTGCATTAATTGCTCCTGCACGGACAGGCATTTCCTCTGACCAGATTGCAGAGGGTTTCCAATTCACATTAATTAGATTATCTCTTTCCTTTCATAAGCATATGTGCAGGAGAGCTCTATTTCTATGTCCCACTTGATATTTTACAACTGTATCTCTCCCTCTTCTCTTTTAGCTGCTATTCCTGCTCTGCAGCTGATGGTTTGGATTAGATGCAGGGGTGTCCATCAATGTATGTGAAAGAGATATTTAGTATGGACTAGGACTTTTGGTGGTCTATATAGATGTGAAATTTATTGTTTGTTGTTTCTGATACTGAATTATGTTGTAAAGGTTATTTTTTCTGATGGTCAGTTCTGCTCACACACTGCCTTTATCTGGGGGGCACTGCATCACACTCTTTGTCAGGATAATTTTTCCTGCTGTGAGATAATTTTTAAGCAAATGTCAGTATTATCCCTCACTTCTACAACAGAGAGGGATAGTGGTAGGCAATGAGACTCAGCCAATCAAGGAAAACACAACAGGAATCAGCTCCTGCTCTGTGGTGAGATTTGGGTAGTATGGATGTGCCTTGCATGTGGTATCTGTGTGAGTGCAGAAACAGAGAGTCCCTTCTAATCCCTCCTTGGAAGGCTGTATTCTGACCCTGTGAACTTGGGTTATGTTACACCTTTGCTTTCATAAATCTGCTGCCGGATTGGGGAAGAAATTACGACTTTCAAAATTAGGACTTTTCTTTCAAAAATTAAAGTTAAAATTCAGAGACAGGTTGTTGTTTCACCTTTTGATTTCCTCCTCTCCTAACAGGCTGCAGAAGTGCCTGCCCTCCTTCCCAAGAGCAGATTATCAGTGTGGGGTGCAGGGTCCCATCTCTGCTTGGTGCCAGCCACAGCACTCTGAGTACATCCCTCCTGCTGATCTTGATACTGCCCTAAAAGCCTAGAAGAGATTTTTCTCCCTACTCATTCAGGAATTAGGGTCTTGGGTTACTTCATGGCTTGACCACTGAACTGAAATGTTCAATGACTGTAATTTTTCATGTAGAGAACTCTGAAAACCACCCAGGACACTGAAAGTGCCTTGAACCCTTTTTCCTGAGAAAGAGCTTGTGTGGCAGAAAGATGGAATTTTCTTGTTACTTTGTTCTGTAGTAAATCCCTCTTTAGATGTTTTAAGAGAGGATTTTCACATGTTTTTTCTTTCAATGTTGTTCCTGTATGAAACTGTCTGAAAGAAGCAAGGGAAATAACCCTGAGAGGAAAGACATGAGAGCAGATTTCTTGTCACCTGGATGAGGAAGGAGACAGGAGGAGGTTACTGCCCTTTCAATACCCATCTGCTAAGGTTAACAGATGCTTCAAACCACATCCCAAATGTAGTCTCCTGTAGAATATTAAAAACCACTTAACAGAATCCTGCAGAAGCTGTGTTCTTTAGCAAGCTCCTATGATTGCTGGCACCAAAAATGTGCTCTATCCCAGCAGGCAGAGGGAAGATTACCCTGTAGAGGCACCACAGGGTTGGAAGGAGGCAGAGCACTGCTGAACAGAGCTTTGTACTTCAGACTTCTTAGTGCAGAGCTGTACTACAGGAGCCTTCCAGTGAGTCTCTGTGGTGTGCCAGACTACACAGCAATTCAGAAAGACCTATGTGGGAGTCGTCTCTCTGCATCTGCAAGTGGGACAGACAAAAGTATCACAGTCTGATTAAACTCCTATGAAATCTCCTATCACTGACCTGGCAAATGACGTTTACCTGGCCAATCTCTATCTTTAGAACAAGCTGAAATTAAATCTGAGGCTTGAATGTGTTCCTTGAATCATCAGGATAAACATCTGAAGGTTGTAGTAGTGCCTTGGGTCCACCAGTGATAAAATATGTGTGTGAGCTTGTGCTGTCATTTGTTTTATTTCTAGTAGCACTTTACCTGGTAGAAGCAAGCAGAGAGACAGAATGGCCAAGAGTGATAAACTGCTGTGTCAGAGAGTCAGTAAACCTTAGCCACAGAGTCCTTCTGCTTGTCATAAGCAAATGATTTAAACTTTTGTGTTAGCTTCTGCCAGCACATTTTACACAGGTCGTCTTTCTTCACCCTACCTTGCAGCTGTCACCTCCAATGGAGAGATTAAAAGTGATAAAAAAATCACCTCTACAAACAGAGCTGAGAAATCATAAAGAAAACTCATTAACTCATTGCTTGTTGTAATCAGTTCAGCAAGAGCTGCAAATCAGTGCTTTCCCCATGGCACATCTGTTACCAAAAGTTTTCCTTTAAAGGAAATCTTAGACATGAAAATGAGGGTAAAATGCTTGATGGTCCCTAAGGTGTTGGAGCATTCAGTTCCTTCTACAATTAATGGAATTTGGGCCTGTAAATGCCTTGTGTGGCTTTGAACATCCTGCTTGACTAATATTGAAACTGCCAGAGCTCATGACAAGCTCCCAGGGGTGAGCCTCCTGGGAGAGGAGAATTCCAGCAGCCAGCAAGAAGGAGGAGGTGCTCGTTCATGTGCATATGAAATGCTTTTCTTTCATAGCTGCAAAGCCACAGCAGTTACAGGTCTTCAATGGCACCTTCAAGTCTTCAATTTCATGTCTTCATAGGTTATAGAAGTCTTCAATTAATTAATTAGGTGATTATCTTTTAATAGCCCTTTTCTGATGCTCTGGGGAATGCATGTCCCTTTGGTTGGCTGCTATGTGACTTTATCCAAGGACCAAACATTCTATTTCTAACTTTAACAGTGCTCAGAGACTTCCTTCAGCCCAAGACCACCTTGCCTGCACTGCTGGCTGTGTCTGCACAGAGCAAAAAGTGCTTTTTGTGGTGGTAACTGTGATCTGCAAGGTCTGGCCCTATCTGGGGGAATCAGCGGGCACCACTGCCATAAAAAGCAGTGGGGCAATTATTAGGGTCACATTTCATGTAAGCTTGGGAATGAGAACT
This sequence comes from Aegithalos caudatus, assembly GCA_013389925.1. NCBI lineage: Eukaryota > Metazoa > Chordata > Aves > Passeriformes > Aegithalidae > Aegithalos > Aegithalos caudatus. The sequence continues at coordinate 80,864 of WEIU01016065.1, read as the reverse complement.
CATATTGGGGGTATTTAGGTACCTATTGGCAACTCTTTTGTAGCTTTCGTGAAATTTACTTACATGACCACAATAATAGTTAATAATAAGTCCTCCAGCTCATTCCATGTGAAATGGGAATACTGAACGTTTGTTGTGACTCCTGCTTGAAGATGTGACTGAGCAGATTGTGTCCTGTCGGATTACCACTGGTGGAGGCTGCTGCAATGAGAAATGTGATGCTCAGAATCACTCCTTGAACAATGCAAACTGAAGAATAAATCCCAGGAAAACTTGGCAAAAATCATGGACTTTAATCTCCAGGCTGAAATATGTTTGTTCTAATAGCTGGTCCAGGAGGCGCATTTTGAACTCCTTCTGATAAAAGGCTTTTTTCAAAATTGTGAAAGATTGTACTTCTGCAGATTTCTTATTGATCTTCTGTCATTCGAGGGTTTAAAAATAAAGTTGTTTCTTTTTTACTAGTTCGAAAAAAGCAAGATTTTCTACTTCCAGAAAAATTCAAAAGCTCTAGCATGGATCATGCCACCAATGGCAGTCTCAAAACAGGACATTTTAAAAAGTGAGTTGTTTGAATGCATGACATTTATCTGCCCACAGCAGAGAGAATTTTCTTTGGTGCAGTTCTTTTAGGAAATCCTACAGTATTAATCCCACAGTGATAGACAGGAATTTTCTCCATCCAAGCACTGATGAACAATTTGAAAAAAGCAAACAGACTGTGATGAACTGTACAGAGTCGTCCCTGTAGCTGACAACTTTCTTTTCTGCAGAAGAATAGGACAATTAGAATTGAAAAATAATGTTTTCCCTTTCATTTGTATTTCTCATGTTAGGTTTGAAAAATGTTCTATATGATTGTCATGTCTTAGCAAAATGTTGCTAAATATCTTTTTTCCCATGTGATGGGAAATGAATATGAATGGCAAATGTAACCCCATGTCACTGGTAAATAAAGTCAGTGATTTGGGAGGTGGTAGAGAGGCCTGAGGATGCCTGGAAAGTCAAAGGTAAAGAATGAAATCCAGCTTCTAACCCCTGTCTCATACAGGTTTGCCAGCTCTCAGGAAATCTTTGTAAATCTTGAAGAAGTTTCTGGCTAAGAACCCTGATGTAGGAAAGGGGAAAAGAAAGTCAGCATAGTTTGGATTGACCTTCCAGTTCTGAGAGAAAACTTTAAAGGTGTCAGGGATCTAATTGTGCCCTAATTACCCTTATAATGGGACAGTTACTTTGGAATATGCATTTCAGTCCAGCTAGGGGTTGTAAGAAACCATGTAAATTATGCAAAAAGTATAAAATAGGGTATAATAAACCATTTCTGTGAGTCCAATTCTCTGATGTTTTACAATTTAAGATCAAGAAATTAATGTACATGATCCAAACAGCTCAAAATACCCCAAAGAGATAATTTATCTGAAAGTACAAGCAATAATTCAGTCAGCTGGTGAACTGAGTGCTAATGATGAGCAAGGAAGACTTCTAGCTTTTGAGAACTGTTTGCTGGATTACTTAATCTGGTACTGAAGATAATTGCCTAGCAATACTTTTGAAAAAAACAAACTGAAAAAAGTTTAATCTCAGCAAGTGTTCATGTAGTTGAAGGAGAGCCCAGAAAGCTGCTGAGATCATAAAACTGATGTTTATTTTTTGTTGGCTTTTCTGCTGGAGTTAACATTTGCAAATGTTATCCTTCAAATGCAGGATGGGTCACAGTGGCAGCCCCAGAGGGCATTAATGGCCCTTTGTGTCCCTGCCCAGCTGCTCCCAGCTCAGGCAGGGCTGTGACTGACCCTGGCTCCTGGCTGGACCTGGACCTCCCCTGTAAGGACTCCATCTCCTGAATTAATCTCTTGGAAGTATCTCCTAGCTTTGTCTCCACTCCAGTCTTTCTGAAATGCCCTTTGCTGCCATATCCCAGACATAGAAGTCATCCACTAAACAGTTTCTCCAGTGTTTTCTTGGATGGTTGTCTGCTTCTGCTCCTTTTTAATTTTTTGGGCTGAAATGCTGTGGAGCAAAAGCTCCAGAGTACTGTGGAAGGAAAGGCAGCAACCAACACTCAGACTGTTGGTTTGCTATGGATCCCTCAGAATTGGAAACAGATCAGCTGAGAATCAGGATTAAAGAAAGAGATATTCTCAAGGTTTACAAGATCTGGGAAAATAAATCAGCTGCTGAACAGTTCTCAGTCAAAGAAGCACCCACCTGGCCACCTCCTGCACCCCTCAGGGGAAATCCTGACATTCCACAGCACGGAACTGCCCTGACCAAGTAATTTGTGTTCTCCTGTTCTTCCTTTAAGGTGAAATTTGGGTGCTTTGGCGAAGTCACGTCTGGATGGGATCTTACCAAAGATTTGGCAGGATTTGAATTTTCAGTTGGGCTCTGGGAAGCTGATTTGGGTCAGTGGAGCACTCTCCAATTACAGTGGAAAGTCAAGCATATGATGCTTCTTTACTGGAGATGCCTGTAGTACCTGGGAAGAATAGAAAATTCCTAAAGTATGTTAGGGAAAGAAAAGGAAATAATTGAATAAGCATTTTACTCAGGAACCAGAAGACTAGCAAGCTAATTAAAAAAGTGACAGCTCCATACACACACACACATGCTGGACAAAAGACTGAGAAGAAGGGAAATATAATTTGGATTTTTGTTTATTTGCTTGTTTTTCACACTAATACTCAATTTAATTTTTAGTGAAAGATTGCTCATCAAAAATACAGCTTTTTCTTCTATGGAATATTTAATGCCAAAGCACATCTAACAGTACATTTGCTTGCCCAGTTGCTTTCATGGAATTCCTGGGAAGTTGGAGAGCTTCACTTTGGTCCAAACTCAAATGGTAAGATCTGTATTAGCAGAGTGAAGAAATACAAGTTTTGGTTGTTTGCCTGCAGCTATTGAAAGCCTCTCTGAGCTTCCTCTTATTTTCTAAGAAGGAGAAAACTACAGGTGCATGAGATTTAGACTGTGCAGCTTTGTGACCACACCCTATTTATTATCATTGCAAAGTAAAGAAAGATTCTGTTTACCTTTCATTTAATTACAGTATATTCCTACATATGACAATATTTTAATGGGAGCTCATACTAAATCTCTGTGGTAATTTTCTTTGCTTCTTTGGGCTCAAGATCTTATGAAGATTTAGGTGATTTGTTTCAAAATGCATTCTCTTCTGGACTTCTAGGGGTTTTGTGATTTCAGTTGCTGTACTAATTCTTACTCGCTGCACAATGTGCTAATTAATTTTGAAAATATTTTCACACTTTACTGGGAAAATAAAAAAGCATTAATTTTACTTACCTTTAGAAAATAGTGTGGACAAGAATGGTGACTGAAAGCTTTGTCCATGATACTTAAAGCAACATGTGGACAACGTGATGCATTTCTGTTATGTCACCAAAACAGTGTAGCCTGCTTAATTCAACAGCAGTAAAAACAAAACAAAAAGTCAAATTCCTTGAGTAATGCATAGTGTGTCATGACTTTCCCAACTGATAGCACTGGTGTTAGTATTGCTGCAATACTAACAAGTTTATATTTATTATCAATTCCGTTTTGTGTTTCTGCACATTTGCCAGTTGATATCCAGAATGTAAAACGCTATTCAGTAGAAAACAGCAATGAAATTACTGTATAGCTTCCTCTTTCCTTTTAATTGTGCCAGTTTTTGAGTGATCTGCTGCTCTGGGAACTTCTTCCCCTTTAGTAAAATTCAGTTAATCAGTACCTCTTAGGAAGGGAACATCCATACCTAACTCATGCATCTTAAATGCTGTAATTAACAATAGCTGACCCAGTCCTCTTCTACTAAGATCACCTTCCAATGCAATTTTTCCCCAGTTCTGTAAAAAGACTCATGTGTTACCAATGTCACATGATTTATGTGATCACTGCTCACACCTGCAATATGAGAACTTCTCCATTTGCTCCAGGTGAAACCGAGTTGCTGGCTTAATCAGCCAGCTCACTGGAGAAGATAAAACCTGAAGGAAGAAGCTGAGTTGGGAGTTCTGAGAGAGTGGTTGTGTTTTTTTTCTGTCTGGGTCTTTGTGGGAAGAAAGTGCTCTTTCCATAAGGTATTGCTAAAAAGAAGTGATTGTTTAGGATCCTGCCGAGGCGAGAGAAGAGAAATCCACAAGTTGGCTGGAGTGGTTATGTGCCTGGAGATTAGGTATGTAAATATATTGTAGTTCTAACTATTCTTAGTATCTACTGATTTCTGGAAGTGTTGAAGCTGTTTGGTTGAATGGCATACATAAAAGAACTGTACCTTGATTAGGTGATAGTGGTGAACTACCTCTCATTTCTCACTAGTCCTGAGGAAAATTAGGTGCTAGGTCCTACTATGGGATTCCCTTGAATGGCTGTTGTGGGAGCTCTTTATTCTGTGTCAAAATAGTAATCAGCAAAACTCCAGATATGGATGTAGGCTTCCTACCTTGCTGAACAGAGGCAATCTAGTTCACTTTTTCTTTCCTTAAAACAGTAAGTTCAGCAGAAGGTGTGCTGCTTGCTTTACTTCACATTTACTGAAGGCTAATACCCTTTCATGAGATGATGATGCCTGTAACAGGGCTCTAGGTAAATGTGGCAGAGTTTTGGAGCATTGTATTTTGTTTGTTTCTTAATGTGGAAGAAATTCTGTAACTAAAATCTATTTGTCTCCAGGTGCTCTTCATGGTCTACTTAATGTAAGCAGTTTCTTGTTACCTTACTGCCTGCCTCTCTGCACAGTTCCAAAATAGTGATTAAAACCTGCAGTGGCTCAAGGCTTTCCTCTGGAAAAAAAACCAAACAACAAAACAACTAATTCTAATAAGAGTGTTTGTACCAAGGTTCACTGAAGTAGTTTTGAGTCTTAGTAAAGTGTAACAGTGGAGGAGATTATGAGCTTTACCAGAAGCTTTGTGGGTTGTCATCCAGGATTAGATGTTTTGAATCCTCCTCTTAGGAGGGTACATCAGTCCTTCTGGAAGGAAATGTTGGATTTTTAATAAAAGTAATGAATAAAATTGTCTATCTGCAAAGCATGTGGCAGGAATGTCATAGGAACTTCTTGCTCTCCACATCCTTTTATTCTCTCTACCTGTGGTTTTTGATAGGAACTGTAGAAGTTGTTCTATCCAGAGATGCAGGCCTTCACTATACCTTGGTGTAACTGCTGGATTTCTACTTCATTTTTGATTAAAACCTTTGAATGGAAGACAAAAGATGCTGGAAGTTATAGGATGAATTCTCACCTGGAGATGAACACAGTCCTTGTGTCAAATGCTGTCACCCAAACTTGGTAGGCTGAAACTTATTCTAGTTTCAGAGTAAGAGCTGTAAAACAGATTAAGTTAAGCTTTATAGGACATGATGAGCAAAGAATGCATCTAACTTCTTATGAAAAAGTGAAGGTAGGATTCATTTAGTGCAGACAGCTTAATTAGTGATGGACTATGTAGTGATAGAGAGTCTGTAGTGTAACAGAGGTACAAAGTTTGTATGTTATCCTGTTAATTGTTTTTTCCCTCTTGTATGTTAAATGAAACTTTTTCTTCTTGTCAATGTGTTTGTGAATCAAGAATTGACAGCCAACTGCACATCCTGTTTTATTGGCATGCTGGTTTTAGTAGCAGCCAGAGGTTTTTGTTTAATTGAAAAATGAGAAGCCAAGACTTGTACGCAAGTTTTAGTTTAGGGAGGTGTAATAGCCATCTTTCTTATCAGTTCAATTTGAATTTTCAGACAATTTACGGATGAAAGGTTATATGTGAAATAGTGGGTACAATACATGTACTTGCACTCTGCAGCCTTCACAGCAGACAGTGGGTTGCTGCAACACAGAGCCAAATCCTGATGCAGGGTTCTCTGCAGGTGGTGATAAATGGAGTGTATTACTCAGTAGGGAATAGGCCTTCCTCAGAGAGTTGAAGGATAATGCAGTAAGAGTGGAGGGAAATAAGGCTTTTTCTGTGTGTACATGGTAAGGCTTCTTTTACTCTAGTACCTGTCAAGTGTCCTCAAAAAATAAATCAACAATCTCAGCCTTATGCCCAATTTCAGGAGAATGCTGCGCTAGACTAAGTAGGAAAAATGAGGTATTGGAAGGGTGAGGCTTACCAAATGGAATAACTGTATGAATAATATATTGTTTTGGTTTCTAACAAACACTGCTGTGTGAATAATGGTCTTTCACTGGATGAAAGTGTTATCCAGCAACCCAGCTTTGAAAAGCTGAGCAAACAGGTAAATGCTCAGCAATGCCTATAAACAAGTGAGCTGTGAGTGTGGCTGTTGCACCTGCACAGGATGCTTGGCAGATATTTACATGTGATCAAGAGGGGGCTTGCAGAGGGATGTGTCCTCTCACATCCCTGTAAAGGATCACCCTTGTCCCATGCTGTGGGTCTGTACCTGTTCTGCTTTATCTACATGACCTCTATGTAGCTGCTTCTATCTGATCATCTTCATGCCCTTTCACAAAGAGGGAGGAATGAAAGGTGTTTTTTGTTGTTGTTTTTGTTGTTTGGTCCCACCCCCCCCACCCTAAGCTGAATACTCCATCTTTTACTCTTACAATATAGGTTAAAGCATTCTGAGATATTTTAATGATCCTCCTTAAAGGAGTGTAAGGCATCAACTGGCATATGAAAAACTTGCTGGTGGCTACCCATGAGGCTTGGCTGAACAGGGGGAAGACATAATCTGCAAGTGTATCTCCAAATGTTGGCTCTTGGCTCAACTGTGGGTCTCTCTTCCAATGCATTTAGACAACTCAAGCCCCAATACAATGATAATTCACTGGTATCCACCCTGCACGTGCTTCTTGTGACTGCTAGGCTCAACTAAGTTCCCCCAAAAGTGGCTGTGGAATTCTGGGCACAAATTCTGCCCAGGCATGTCCAAATAACCACAGTTAAACTCCAGTGTTTCAAAACTGTCCTTAGTGCTCACAAAAAACCTCTCCTTAGGGTGATGTGTGTTCCTGCAGGCATTCAGGCCATTCCAAAGACAAAGCCCTGCAAGTCTGACTGGGACAGCAACAACACCCACATTGGCTTCATTGCCTCGGTGATAAGAAGTCAGTTCCCTCTGTTCTTTGTGAATTCCAAGGTGCAGCATTGCTGTATTATTTTTCTCTTGAACACTCATTTTCATTGTGGGAGATGGCCCTGCCCATACTGAAAGCAAATGTGACAGTTGCCTGCAAGCTGTTGGAGCCCTTTGCAGGTAAGTTATTACAGATTTCTTTCCCCTTGTAAAAGGTGCTGTGTCAAGGATTCATCATGTTCCCCGTCAGACAAAGACCCTGAAGTGACTCAGAGTTCTGCTTTGACCTGATGTGAAGACTGGGCTGAAAAAACATGAAAATAAGTCATTGTGCTCTGTAATGTTTTTATTTTATTTTAAAACAGCCTGCCCTATTGATCTTCTTTGCTTGCTTTTTTGAATCTGTGCTATTTTGTTTCTCAACTGGAATTACTCTTATATAACATGAAGCTCCAGATTTATGGTTCAAATTTGTGTGTCTTTGGGGGCACCCTCCAGCTTCTGATCTGATTGTGTTTTGGGGAGGTGTGAAATCTACTTGAATATAGTATGCTTTGGGGGGTTTGCATAGAGCTGAGGCAGTGTGTGGTGCTGGCAGTGATGTTTGTGATCTGCCTGCACTGATGGGGTGTTTGATATATAATTCTGTTGTAGTCCTCTGCTGGGGACTCTGTATTCCTGTTCTTGTTTTCATGCCCTAAAAATGTTTGCCTTGACTTTGAGAGCAGCTTGTGCTTGTTCATTTTTTAGTCTCTTTCATCTGATTCACAAGAGATCTATTGTTATTGAGACACTCTGATGGCAGGGCCCCTGGGCATGTGGTTTTTAATGTATGACAAAACCTTACTATGTGTTTAAGGGAGTTATGTACTTTAAAGAAATTAAAGAATTTCAGGCTAGCATGGTGCCTCTGTGGGGAAGGAATAAGATGAAGGCTCACTGAAGTACTTGTTGGAAGGTGACCAGGAATTCTCTCCTAATACTTGGCAGTACTGAATGTTTGGAGTTTTGCTGTGAAGGTCAGGGATGATGTTTAAAATCTTGGACTATTCCTGACAATGCAGATCTGCATCTGAGGGCAGATGATCACCACTGGAACAGTCTGGGTGCAGCACTGAGTCCTGCCAGTTTGTCTCTGAAGGGTGTGCAGGCAGTGGGACAGATCCCTTCCCAGGTACTTCCAGCAGTTTGGTGTTGGCTTGCCTCAAAGCTGAAGGGATTCAGATCAGTTTGGGGCATATTCAGGGATTGTGTGGGTGTGCTCCCCACATTTAGTTGACATTAAGACCCGTGGTCAAGGTTGAAGTAGGAATTTCTGAGTCTGGACTGAGGGAGTTCTGGTAGGATTTTCCCACACTGCCTTGGTTTTGATGAAGTTACTTGTTAGCTTTAATTGCAACAGAATGATGTCAGCTGTGCTTTGATCTGGTGGTATGGGTTAGTTACAGTTGTTCAACAATGCAGTACCAGTATCTTGCTTGCAGTCTTGCTTCTGCTGTTCTCTAATTGGTCTCAATCATATCACTGAATAGAGGACTTTTTTTTTCCTTCTGAAGTGACTGGAAACACCTGCTCAAGTCTATTTACTACTACAGGTAGAACTTGGGGAAAAAATCCAACCCACAGAACAGCAAACCATTTTATTTTTTCTAGCCTTCAGTATGAGGAATTGGCCAATGGACTCTGTTCAGAAAAGCCTATTTGTCTCTCCTTATTTTAACCTACCTCATGGGGAATTTGGGTACTTGTCTCTTGTGAGCTAAGCAATGTGACTCAACATTAAACAACTCAGAAAACATCGTGTTTCAGCCTAGCCTACAGTGAATAGATGACTGATGGGGCTTCTTAATTTTTAAGAAAGTAATTGTCATGAGAGGTAGCCCTTGCTACTTGGCCAGGGGATTGGTCTTGTTTTCATCAAAACACTCAGACTTTCTGAATAATGTCCTGAAGGGAAATGCTTCTTGGCAAAAGAGTTCTTAATTACATTCTATTTCAAATTTATTTTACATTCTGATCTTTATAGCAAGCAAGTGTAATGGGTTACTTCTGAGAAGCTGGCATTGTGGCCTGCCCCTTGGGGACTTCTGGGGAGGCACAGAGAATTACAGCTGCTATTAAACTTCTTGCAGTAATCACAAATTGAAAACACAAGAAGCCAGGAAAAGTGTCTTGCAATTATCTTTGAGTCACAAACTTGCAGCAATGCCTAATTCACCTCTAAATTAGAAAGGAGATGTTCTAGTGCCGAGAAACATGCCTGCATATTTTAGTGACATGATGAATTGCTTAGATGCTTTCAATCTGCTGTCATTTAGTGTTGACATTATCTGCATACAGTATTTTAATTAGTACAAACAATAATTAGGTGACAATGGTGAAGTCTTCAGCAAGTATGAATCAGTATCTGTTTATATACCTTACTAGATTCACATGAGAAATAGCATAGGGAATACTTAATAACCTCTGAAAGAGGATAAAAAAAATCCTTCCGTTTGTATATAGGTACTAATAAGACTGGTAGTGATACAAAATGTAAATAATGGATGTAGTACCTTGTCTTGAACAACTCCTTTCATGCTCTGCTGGTGGGAATACTTTCTTCTGGTAGCTGGATAATGAGCATAACTATTGTAATTTCCCCCTTTGAATGGTGCAACTATGCCAGGGAAAACAGTTTGTGCTCCAAATGCAGTTTTGTGGTTCTGGAAATCAGCATGGTTTTCCTTGTAGAAGGTCAGCTGGGGCCAGAGTGGGGATTTGAATTTCCTGGCAGGGGTCACCTGGGCTGTTCCCAGAAAAATCTCTTTGCTTGGCAAGGGGTGGTGCATCTCAGGCTCCTCTCTGGGAGGTGCCTTGTGGTAACAACCACTTTGGTGAGGGGCAGAGCTCTGACTTTGGCCTCAGCTCTCTCTGGGCACCAGCTCTTGCTGTGTCAGCATCAGAGTTGGGTGCTGGGCTCAGCCTGGTGGTGTGGAAGCTCCAGAGCTTGGAGGGAGCTCTCTCTGTGAGCTCTAAGGTGCTGTTGGGTGAGAAGGACAACCCTGCTTCTCACAGATGTCCCTGAGGGTTAGCATACTCTCCCAGCAAGCTGGACACAATGACATTTAGAATAACTGCAAAACCTGGATGCCAGCAGCTCTGCTTTCACCTAAAGTGATGGGAGTGAGGATCCATCATTCCTCGTGGGAGAGTTTCCTGCCTTTGTTTCTCTGCAAACACCACTTCCTGCTGGCCCTGGATTGTCACCATTTTATTTCTGCTCCATGCATGGTGTTAATGAAAGCTTCCCAAAGAGAAAATGGCTTCTGACATTGAAAAGCATACAACTCCCTTATTGTCACTCTGTGACACATCTGAAGCTGTTCTGCCAGTCTGTGTGCTCTGTCCCTGCATGAAGTTTTTGGGTAACTTTCCTTTGAATTTGGTCAATTCAGTAAAGTGCTGGTACCAAAAGAAAATTCCTGTCATTTGTAATAAGCACAGTGTTTATACTTATGTGGTGGTCAGGGACATTTTAATGAAAACTTGCCTTGGAAATCACTGCTGAATTAGGCAAATTTGTGCATTTGCTGACAACTGTAGTGCAGAATCATTAATGCCTTTTGTGAGTTACTTCTTAAGAGTATGGGATTTACTTCTCAAGTAAAAAAAAAAAGGAATAATAGTCATTACCAATTCCCTGGGCAACATCTAATTTCAAGCCTGAATTTCCATGTATAAAACAATACCTGAATAGAAATAAATCTTTAGATGTACTCTGGGAGGACTCTGCCTATTAAAGCAATTTAAAATATAAGAAATAATAATTAATGCTTTCATCCTCTTAGTAAAACTCTGCATGCCCATTAACTAATTACTCTCCTGCCTGCTGATGTTAAACTTAATGCTGAAACATTGCATTCATATCCACAGCTACCATTTTGGTCTAGAAGTAATTGTAATTATGCACACAGAAATTTGTAAAGCACCTGCATTTTTCCACAAAGTACTGAGATTTAATTATTACTTCAGTACTTGTATAGAAGGGATTTGGGGTAAATAACTCTGAAAACCTCAACTAAAGTATATAATAAGTCTTCTACAAAACAAATATTTTCATATCCTGAGTATTTTAGGTTGGGTTGTGACACTTGATGCTTTTATTTGCTCTCTCCAATTTGACTACTTTCCAGGCAAAATTTTAGACTATATTTTTCTGCTAGAATTTTCCTACTGATGAACCTAAGGTAAGCTCTGCTGATCCCAGAGCAGCCTGAGGTTCTTTTCTAATGCTCTCTGACATCTAATGAGACATGAATTTCCCTCCTGAAGCTTTTTCATAGCTCACTTGCTAGTATCCTCTTTCTCCTGGGTAGATTCCAGAGCCCTTCACCTGAATACTGCATAGAAAGTTTTTTACAACCCCAGGGCGCACTCCTATGTCTCTTTCTTGAGGAAATAACCCCCTTCAGTTTGCAGGAGTTTCTAGGCAGAATTTCTTTGGCTCATCCTTGTGGGTTTCAAATGAGGACACTGGGCTGCTGGTTTCCTTTGTCTTGAGAAGAGTTGTGGGTTTCTTGGTGTGCTTTGGCTCTCACTGATGATGTTACCAGGCTGCTTCTGATGCAGCCAGTCTGTGTTCACTCTGGGGCTGTGGTTTCACAGCCTGGCAGCCTTGGATCCAAAGGGGCTGTTGTATGGAAGGGCTGATGGTGCCTGCATGTAGAATTCCACTCTATGGAGATCCCTCACTTTCAGCTGTCTGAGCAGTAGGGCTCTGCAGGTGACCAGTGAAGAGAAAGGACTGTGGCTTTTTTTGGCTTTATTGATCCATTTTTGCTTCACTTAAATCCCCCAAACCTGGGGCCCCTTAGCTTTTAACACAAAATGCAGTAGGAAAGGAGTCTTCTTTCTGGAAGCTCATCATTAGTGCCAGCTGGTAAAGTAGCATTTGTTTTTGTCCATGTTACAGGACTTTTCAGGTGGACAAACTTAATTTCTCTGAACTACATTGGCTCTGTTCTGCCAGGCCCTGATCAATAATGGCAGTTTTAAGGGTCCCTCTAGCACTGCAACCTGACTCCAGTAAAGGTCTAAGTGAATGTTTATGGAAGAGGAATGAAGGGCCTTGAGTGTCCCTCTGTTCTGTTTGTTTTCCAGCCCAGAGGATTTCCTGAGCTGGGAATGATTTCCATCTATATTAATCAGTAAAATCCTCTTGACATAACTTCTAGGGACACTTGGTAACTTCAACATACTTTTCCTAAGAAGGAATAGCTTGCACCCTAAGCCTGAACAGTCCTTAGCTTGTTAGGTCAAATTAATTTGTTTTTTCTATTAAATACAAACATTTCTTTTACATTCTTATCCAGTCACAACAAAAACTACAGAGTTGGAAGCCAGGCAGAGCATCAAAGTCCTGAGGCCACTATTTCTGCAAAGGTAGTAACCTGCTAATGTGGCTGTTGGGTAAAACTATGGTATAAGAGTATTTCTTTTCATCATGGAATATCCTGGGAGTCTGTAGAGCAGAGGTCATAGAGGCTGAGTTTCTTCCCAGGTGCTTTCCATTTTCCTGGCTTTAAACTACTATTTAACTGGAGTTGTCAGATGCAGAAAGATAAGTAAGGTTGTGGCCAGGCCTTGGGCCAGGTTTGGGAGAGCACATCCCCCTTCCCCAAGCAGGAGACATTGAGACTGACATATGCTTGCACAGAAAGTACAGCAAAAAATGAAAGTGATACTGATACTGATACAAGGTGGTTTTTGATTAAGACATGTCAGTTTTGAAAGTAAAGAAAAAATGTCTGGGGGAAAATTGAGTAGAGTCTGGTACAGCACAATCTCTTAAAATAAGAACAAGAAGTCTATCTTGTTTTGTGAGTTGACAAAAAGTTCTTGAGTCAAGTGAGTGCTGTTCAGTGCTATAACACTCCTGCAGACATCTGAATCTTGCTCTTTAGGATTTGCCTGTTTCTGTGATCACTGGCACTGCTCTCTCAGCACACTGAAGGACCTGCACTTGGTCCTGCTGCTGCAGGCACTCTCCTTCCTGTGTCCTGCAGCCCAGTGATTCCTACTTTGCACATTTTGTGTTCTTCTTTTCCAGCTTCCAGGACCTCCATCTGCCCCCTTGTTTTGATCCTCTTGTTCACCTTGGCTCCTATCTGCCTGCCTCAGCCCAGAAAGAGCCCCAGGAGTGTCCTGTACCCCTGAGCTGCCCCTCCATTCCTTTCCTCTCCTGTGAAAGCAGCAGCACACTGCACAAGTCTGCAGAGTTCTTTAGTATCACCTCAGAAGTTAGGCAAGCACACTTACTTTCTCCAGAAGGAATAATATGTAATCCTTTCTCCAGGACATGCTTGAGTGAGTGCTCCAGAGCTCTTTAGGTCTGTTTTGGTCTCACTCAGCAGTGTTGCTCACTGTAGGAACAGAGAGTTCTTTCCTTGAACTACTGGCTGGATTCTGAGGAAAGCTAAAAAGTTGAAGAAATTTAAAAACATGCTTTTAAGAAGCTATTTGTTACCTGCTTTCCTACTTAATAGGAGAAAAATATTTCTCTTCTCCATCCTTAGTAAAATTTCTGTTGGGGCAGAGGATTGTGGACCAAGTCTGAGTTCTTGCTTTCTTCCTGATTTAGAGCACTTTTGACACTTATAGGCTGCCTGGTTATTTTGGCGCTTTGGCTTTTCTTTGGAGTGGCACAGCAGAATTGTCATCAGGAACACTTAGGCTGAGGATTTGTGTAACCTGATGGAAATGATAAACAACAGGCCACTTCAGGTGGAGCCTGATTGTCTAAGACCTTTTAAATCAAAGTAGAGAAAATAAGTGGAGAGCTTTTTCCTTTCNTGTTGGGTGTGGGTTTTTTTTTTTTTTTTTTTTAATTATTATTATTAGCTTGGTTTTTTCTTTGTTAAATTCTATCTGTTTCTAGGCCCAGCACAGTACTTGAGTTTTTATCTGATTTATTTCTGACTACTCTGAAATGTGCTGATTTCAAGGAAGGCCTAGGTGATTCTTACACTTCTGTTATTTTCTAGCACTGTTATAAAATATTTTCTTGGGGGCTTTTGCACTGACTTCCTATGGGTTTCAAAAGGGAACTTGTAGGTAAAAACAGATGTGACTGCATGCATTATGCCTGTAACACTGTCTTGATGTGCATTTAGTACTCCAATAATGCCAAAATAAATACTGTTTAAAAAACATAATTTATACTGATAAATATTAGACCCTTTTTGGCTTTAACATTTATTTATAATAAAACATTTCCTATGTTGCAGTGGAATCACCCTTAGTTGTAATTTAATGTAACTTTAGGCTGCTTCTGTACTAGGGCAATATTTCCTGCTGTGTTTTGAGGTTTCCTCCAGACTTGCTGAGATCTGAGCCAAGCTAAGGAAACATTCATACATTTTGATGAAGCTTCCATGATGAGGATTTGGAGAGGCCCTTATGTTTGGAAGATGTACCCAGGATTTGAACCAAGCCCTTGTGATTTCCTAGGCAATACTTTGTCCCTGTTTCTTAGTGACAGAATCAGTAACATTTTTCCTATAAAACACACTTTTCTTTCTTCACTTAGCTGACCTGCCTCTGTGATTCATTTAGTAGCTTGGTTTAGTCAGAGACCTTTTTCTTCCAGCTGGGAATGGACTAATCAGTTGTCAGCTGCTGCCATGGTTATTTTCATTCAACTTGCAATGAAGCAGCTGCCTCTGGAGTTGGGGGGATTTCATCTGTGTGTAAGTCTAGAGTACAGCATTTAAATACAGGCCTTAGGCTTTGACTGGCAAGAAATAAATTGGAAAGGGAGATTGTGGTTTCTTCTGGAGTTGTGAGGATGGCCGTGGGGACTGCTGAACTCTGCCACCTGATCCCACAGCAGAGGCTCTGCTGCAGGTGCTGCCTTTTGGCTGAGCTTGTTGGTTTTGCTCATTAGTTACAGTTTAAGTGAGACACTTGGGATGCAACACAGTGGGAATGGAGAGGAGATGAAGCACTGCTCGAATTGATTTTGGAGACAACTTCTGCAAGCATCTCTTCTTCCTCTCCTTTTTTTTTACCGCCCATTTCTTGCTCCCCTGAACATAGAATTGTTTGTGGAGAGATGTTTGAGTTTGCAATGAGTGAGGAGGAAATGACTTAGCAGGGAAACAAGGAAAAGTAAAGTGATTCCGTAAAAGTTGATGTTGAATCCATTTTAGGGGGTATTCTATCAGTTGCTCATTTCAGGAAAAGACAGAAAAGTTAAGGAATTAGATAAAGCAGCAGTGCATCAGTTTGTCTCTCAGCTGGGTGGAGAATTGCTATTGTCTTGTGGGATAATGCATTGCCCTGTCCAAGAGAGATTTATGAGGCTCAGTAGCTGTCACTCTTTCCCAACAAACTGTGGGAAGGAAAAGTCATATATATTATTTGCCACTCAGCCCTGCACTGAGTTCTAGTCACAATCATGCTCATGGGGGAAACTCAGATTTCTTTTTTTTTTTAATTATTATTTTTAAATTTCTGTGTGTGTAAAATGTACATCTCCTGAATTGCTATATCCATCATGAGCTGGGGTAGAGCAATGTTATTAAAAAAAGCCAACTCTGTCTTGTAAGACAGAATAATTATATCACATTGTCATTTCTCTTTGTGGGAAAATTCATCATGAAGCTTGAAATAAATATTTTAAAACAATTTTGTTAGTCAAATATTATCAAAACAAGTAATTTTAATGCTGCTTCATTTAAATATATTGTTTTCAAAGATTTTCTTTCATCAAAAAACCCAAAACAGTTAATGAGAAACTGTGCTCTGCCTGTATGAAATTTGATGGGTTAGTAAAGGAGGCAGTCAGCCCCCGGGGATTTGATTCTATACAGAAAATGGGTATCTTGTGTTCTCTGCTATTATTTATGATTTAATTAGTAGGCAGAAAAGGCTTTTTCTCCCTCCAGATCCCCTCACCCTGCCCCAGTTTTTCACTGTTTATGCAAGTCAGAACCTGAGAAAACAAGTTGTCTAGGTGATATGCAGTATAATAGATTTACAAACTTATTCAGGCCCATCAATAATGACTTTTCTAAGGCTTTAGAGTTCCTTCATAATAGGGTTGGAAAACATAATACTGTGCTTTCCCTGACTGAAGTAATAATTGTCCTGGCTGCTCTGTCTGCTCAAGTTAATTTCTTCCTGGTGTTAGAGGCAGCAGGGAAGACAACAGGCAGAGACTAATGCCTTTACAATGTGCTTCAGGCTGGGAGTGTCAGGAGCAGTGTGAGCTCAAAGATTGGGTTTTACTAGGAAAAAAGTTGACTGATCCTGGTGAATTTGATGTTATGGGAACAACCAGAGAAACCTGAGAGTGTGCAGATGTTTGATCAGCATTGTGTGTCCCATGGATGGCTTATCTAGCCCTGATTTCACCAAAAGCAGTTCTGATGCTAAGTACAGATGCAGTCCATCACTGTCATTGTACCTGGCCTTAAAATAGCAGGGACTTTGTGCTGAATAGCAGGGTGTTGTACTGAATGAAGGCCCATGTAAGTGGATTGACAAATAACTGCCCAAATCAGACTGCTGGGCACAGACAGGGACAAACTGTACAGTAAAAGAGAGGGACTGAGTCAGCCTGAGCTGCACCATTGCTCCTCTTGCTTCTCAAGTGCTGCTGGCTTGCTGGAAGATGTAGTTCTGCCCCTTACACAGAAAAGATGTCATTGGAAACTTGGCTCTGTGTGGGATGCTGTGAGTCTCCTAAATAACCTTTGTAGGGTTCTGCCCTGTTGCCCCATAGTGTTGGCTTCTCTAGTCATTCTAAGGTGAAAAACACCATTGCAGACTGGCAGATGTACCAATTCTATCTGAACTTTTCCTCTTGGTTTGTCTGGAAGTGCATCTCCAGGCCTGCATGAGGGTTCTTTTGCCTGACTCTTGACAAGGGGAAAATAACCAAGCAGTTTCTTGCTTGCAGGTAATTATTTGAGAGGAGTCTGTAGTAGCTTCTAGCCTGATATTTCTGTATGGTTATACATCAGCAGAAATTGTCATAGAGGATAAAAATATCTGGAGTAGAAATTAGGAAAAACAGTACAAAATATTATTGTTATCCTGATCCTGCAAACTCTCCTCAGCCTGTGAAATGGCCACTGAGTTAGTCAGCACAGCTCACTTCTGTTTCTGTCCTGGATGTTATTGTTCTTTAAATTTCAACCAAAATGCCAGAAAATTACTTCTTCCTGTGACTTCTGAAGCTCCTGCCTCTCTTCATGTGAGAAGCTTGCAAGTAATGAAGCAGCACTTCTGGATGCCTAGTGAGCACCTCATGGAATATTGCAGTGACGACAGAGCCAAAGGGAAAAAGTGAAAATAATATTCTAAAATAAGTGACTGATGTTCAAGACTGGACTGAAACAACACCAGGAAGAAACAGATGCTAGGATAACGAAACCCACAACTAGTGGGTAGGAGAGTAAAAAAGAGGACTGGAAAGGTACAAAAGAACAGAAACTTCTTAGTTGAATACAAGAAAAGAGATAATTGGTGATGATACACAAGGTGAAGGGAAAAAGGACAAGATGATTTGCAAATGCAACAAAAGCAGTATTAAGAATCTGGCACTCCCTGAGAACTAAACATGTCTTTTAGACATTAGGGATTAAAAAAAANNGTAGAACAAAAAATGTCTTTTAAAAATTAGGGATTAAAAAAAAAAAAAAAAAAAAAAATCAAAAAAGAAGGAAAGTGAGAAAAAAGTGAATTAAGTCCTTGAAAGATCCTGCTATAAAATAGTTTAATCTTCAGTTATACATATTCAAGAGTCCATGGGGTCATAAAGACCAGCAAGAAGTGAAAAAGTTTCTCTATGAAATTTAGATGTGCCTCAACTGACTCATATGAGCAGGTCAAAAGCTATTCACTTCTGTGGTTAACAAGCTGAAGCTGGAGTTTAATCTTCATCAGGCTGAAACTGATGTATTTTATAGAAGAGAGGAGCAGGAGAACTGGTGCTTTACAGTGTCCTGATATCCCTGGCATTGAGATATTAAGTCATATTTGACTGAAAGTTCTTGGGACACTTCCAGCATGAAAAAGGAGTGAGGACCCACCTCACAAGCAGATCAGGATGTGCAGGGGAAAATGAATGGGTCACAGAAATGTGACTTGGACACCAGACTGCCTGGAATAGGATGTCAGGCAGAGGTCTTCAAGTGCACAGAATAATCTGTCTGTAGAGAACTTGAGTCCTCTCCTGGAAGAAGTGAAAAACATTAACTTGTTAGAATACATGTGTGACTTTTGACCCCTGTAAGGTTCATTTACAGTAGCAGGGACTGAACACTCTGCTATCTGTAGTCTCAAAGGGTTGAGTGGATCACTTTATTCTGACTAGTATGAACACAGAGAATTGATCTGAAAAAAGTACAAATTCAGCTTGTAACTGGATGACATTTTGGCTGAAAAACCCCAAATTTCTCCTGTCAGAGCTGACAAGTACATTAGTCTGCAAAAATGCAGGGAAACAAGGGAAGTTGTTTTCCAGATCCCATCAAAGCTTGGCTGCATTATACAAAAGCTTTGTAAAAGATGTGTTAAAACTCAAATCACGTAAAGGAAAGGAGATTTTTTTCTTTTTTTTTTTTGGTCATAATTTTTAGTAGGTCATTGGCCTGACTTAGGTTTGTAGGCAATGTAAAATGCCATTTTGACTCTGGTAGAATTTGTATCAATTTAAGTGACTAGATACCTCTTAGAACATAAAGTGCCTGACAAATCAGAGTATTGATAAGAGCTCTGAAGCATTTACTGAAGCTTTTTATTGAACTAAGGTGACATGTAATCCTTTGGCTTAAATTCTTGGGACAGTCTTGGGATGATTGCAATAGATGACACCCATACATAAGAAAAAGCAAGTGCTGATAATTTTACTAGGAGACTCTAAATTTCAGTTAATTGTATTTTGCCACTAATGTTTTATATTGCACTTTGAGACACAGTTACTAGAGTCTTGGGTGCTATTTCTTCTCATGAGTAATAATATTAGTTATCTCAGTTGCATTGAAAAGAGCCCTTTAAATAGGTTAGTGTGGCATCCTGCAAACCATGCCTTTGTGCAAATTCTTGAGCCTGTATGCCAGATTCTAGAGTCAAGAATCTTCAGATCAGGTTAATAAACTGGTATTTGTATATCTATGGTCACAGTCAGGTGAAATTTCAGATTACCTGAGGTTTATGGGAGAGACTGATACCACTTGCAGAGTGCTCCAGACAAAGGTGTTCTGCGGGAAAAGGATGTTGTTGGCCTTGACAAAGCAGCTGAAAGATGTTAGTCTGAGGGCTAATTCTTGCAAGTGTTTTATTTGTCTGAATTTGATTAATTTAAAAATGCCTTGCAAAAATGTTAGCTTTGGAGGATATTTGGTAACAATTTTTTTCTGCCTGGGGTTTAGTTGTGAATTTTTTCTTGCTTTTCTTTTCCAAAAATGCCCTTTCTTTTAATTATTTGGATTACAAAAGGGAGAAATCAAACACAAAACACATGCTGCTGATATTGCAAGGAGTGAGCTGGATCTATTTAAATGTCATGGAGGCTTTCTGTCCTCAAGCCACAAAATATTTGAGCAAATAGATTATGCTAGCTCAGCTCAACAAACCTGTGCTAATGTGGCACAAAGAAGGGCTTTGTAAAGGCCATAAACATCAGTCTATCTGTGTCAGCCTCTGTGAACTCTCTCTGCTCCAAGATTGCTTTTCCAACCTGGAGACTTGGGAAATGTTTAAAATTTATTTTGACTTGGAGTCACAATAGGAGCAGTTAGGAGTAAATAACCCTTTTTTGAGAAACTCTTGTAGCCCATAATTGGATAATTCCCTTTAGGGGAAGGGAGTTGCCATCCTGTTGCCTGAGGTGGGATGTCCTGTGTGAGCTTTCTGGCCATTGCCTTGAGAATGCTGCTTTAGCTGAAGCAGTTCAGCTGTGTTCATATAACTCTGCTGCAAGCTTTTATCCTCTGAATGTTGCTAAATTTTTTCCCTTTCTTGGATTTAACAAATCATCTCATTTAAATATTTCATTTAGGAGCTTTGTCATGTAGCAATGACATTTCTGTGGCTTTATGGAGGAGAACTGCAGTGGAGAAGAGAACCACAGAGAGTCAACAACAACACCAAATAAACCCATAATCAGTATCCCATAATTACTGTACTCCTTCATCCAAGCAATGATTGTCTTTTATTCCAGAACCTCAGGAAATGAAGCTTTCAATAATTCTTTCTGGTTTTGGGCTTCCTTTTGAGATGATAAAGCAGATTCTAACTGCTGTGTGTGTCTGTGTGATCGTTTCAGGTAGTGGGCTGCTCAGCTCCAGTCAGCTGTTGTTCAGAGAAGGCATTCATCTGCTCCATGGTGCTGTCCCACTTCTTGTAGCTGTTGGTGTTTAGTCTTTCTGTTTCACTTCTCACTCCATGGCCACAGGACCACCACTTCTCCCACCTTCTCTCTAAGGTGCAATCCAGTTTCCTTCCTGCAGCAGAATGGTACTGAAGGAATTTCCAGGGACTATCTGCAGCATTCCTTTTGAGTTCTGAAGTGACAACCTTTTATTCTAGACTGATAATAAGACACTTTTACTTTGGACCTATGCCTCAGTTGTCGTGATTAGATAAAGGAATGCATACCCCACAAACAAAAACAATGGTTAGTGTTCTCCATTTGCTATATTTTTTGCCTGGGATGTTTCTACTCAGAGATGCTATCTAAAAGTGACTTTGTTCCATCATCCAAGCTGATTCAATTTCTCCTTGAACTAAATTAAGTCTAATTTTTCTCTTTGCTTCTTCCACTATCACACTTCATGGGGGGGGGGAAGTACAGGGTCCATGGAGAATTTAAAAAATAAAATTTGAGAAATTGCTCTGCTTATTATCTCATCCTCATCTTTTGTTCTCTGAGTAGAAAAAGCTTTTCCCTACCTCTTATATGTGGATATAAGAGTATGAAAATAAGTGCAGGTACTTGATGTCAATTATAGTCATACTATTTAAATGCAAATTCTGTTTTTGTCACACTGATCCAATAAGATGAATAGAGGGCATTTATGTAAATAAGCATATTGTAATAGGACAATGAAGTATTTGTAATTTTGGTTGTTAGCATTTTCCTTTCTCCCAGAGGATGGGTTGACTAGGTTTTTAGGAACACAGGTGAGGGATGGGAGTGGCACTTGACATTCAGTATTTGGAATAAAATTGTATTGAGGCTGCAGACTGAAACAAATCAGGTTCATTAGAAGCCCAGCAAAAGAAATGGCTTGTGATTTCTCATTAGCAGCATGCAAATAGGAAAGCTGTAGGGAAGCAATGTAGTGTCAACCTTCAGAGACACGAAACAAAGATGATTTTTAGAGTATAATAACACTTTACTTTTTTTAGAATTGGGAGGTTTTTCCCCTCTTTGGATATTTATTGTTAATGTACTCAGTAACAGCCATACAAATTAAATCATTCTTATGCACATTGCCTGTGTATGCCAAGCAAACTACTTTAATACTGGAAGATAAAATTAGCTTTAACATAATTGCACCACCAATGAAATATCAAGGAACTTCAGATGTTGAGGTCTACTTTATCTGGACACAGCACCCAAACTCCCTTTGTACTCAACAGAGACCAAGTGACACCTCCAGAGAGACTTGGAAGAAATTTCTCTCAAGATGTGCTTTCTATTTTCATAGATTATGGAAAGTATCTGGATTAGTTATGTAATTTAGATACCTATCAAATGACCATAGGAAGAGGAATTGAACCCTAAAGGGCTTTGTAGCAGTTCTTGCTGCTGTAGAAGTCAGCATACATGGAGTTGGGTTACATGGGCTTCTAATGGTAACAGTCCAGTTCTGTTATGGTGGAATCCCTCTGAAATTAGTAACTAGGGATCTGTTCAGTGCAAGTAAGGTAATTCTATCCTTTTATCTGAGGTTAAATCAAGTCAAGAGTTTAATTGGCTATTTGTACTCTGTAAAATATGAGATTTAAACTACACTAAATGGAGTTACTGATGTAACCTTTTACTGTTATTCCAAGGTATATCACCTAATCCACCATACAGCACTGTAAGTTTCCACTTGATTTTTTTCAAAAACTTAATTTTTTTTTCTAGGCCCTTAAAAATGTATTGTAACACTGTGGGGTTGGGGGAATAATGCTAATTGCTACTTAAAATCAATAATGGCTTTGCATTATATTTTTTGCAAATACTTGGTGCCTTGAATGTCACCACCCTACATTGCCATGCTTCTGGAAACTGGTGATTGGCCTGAATTTTGATATCAACATAATTTCAGATATTGCAGCTGGACATAGCCTATAAAATCTCAAAGCTGTTTCAAAGAGGATCAATGTTAACAATGTGAGCATTCTGACTACAAAACTGGTGTCACGTCCCTACACCTGGTTTAGCAGTGCCATTGGAGAGTTTGTGGAGCTGAGGGTACCACTGCACTCTGGCCATGCACATCACACACACCACTGTGTTTGCAGTGATTGGGTCAGAGATTGCTACTGGCAATGTGCAGTGTCAGACCACTCAAACAGCAGGGTAGGACTCCACTTTCTTACACTGACTTTCTGTATGTGCTCAATATGAGTGACCAAATGGATGACATACAACCAAATTCTTTTGCTCTACCTCCCTTATAGGAGTAGCTTCCTTTATATTAAGACTATGATGCTTCAGAGGTGCTGGTGTTTAGTACTGCTTTGCTCTCTTTGAAGTGGAAAAATGGCTCCAAGGGTTCTGTCTGGAGGTACAAGGCACTGCACTGGATTAGAAATGTCCATTCATTTTGGGAGCTGATGAATTTGATGTAACTCTCACTGGTAGATTTGGATGTATCATGTGGCTGTTTCAGCATGTAAAACTTCTTTCCCATCTCATTTGCTTAGTAGGTAAAGGCCTTTTTTTTCTTTTTTTTTTTTTTTTTTTTTTTTTTTTTTTTTTAATCTGTACATAGAATGAGAACATAATGTATCTTTCTTCCTAACCCCTGAGCACTGAATAAGCCTTAAAGTTCTGAAACGTTTTTCTGCTTTGTTCTGAAAAGAACTGTCTGATAGAATTTGCTACAGAAGTAAAAAGTGAATTTTACCATATTTCAGTTATAGAAGTGTGCTGATGGCTCAGTAGAGCTACAAAAGGGAAGTAATTTCTTCTAAACTACACAGAGACTTAGAATAATTGTTACACTGTCCTATTGTGTTACATTCTATCTGAATTTTCTGTGATGGCATGCTGAATAAATAACTTGCAGAAAATAATCCATCTGGCACTTCTGGCTCCCTACATCTCTTCCTGGAACATCTACAGCAATGTAACTTTTTCAAATTAATTACCAGATCTGTGCTATGAATGTTTGTAGATAATTGGGGGTCTCTATTGTAGACATGGGTATTCTAGTTCTGTCATCTTCTTGATATCTGAAATATGTCTGGTAAGCCCCAATTGCAGAAAAGACTGTGCTATAAAAACACATCAAGATGACCATGACCACTCTCTTGGAAACAATGGATAAAGAGAATTCAAGGGTGCTTGAGGGAACTATTTTCTGATGTTCACCAGCTGCTTCTCACAGGTGACCTAGAAATGGAATCATTCCTTAGAGATCAGTGACAATGTTCTCACTGAACAAGATCTCATCTTATGATTTGAAGTTCCTGGCTTTCCAAAGGCTTGTCTTTACCACAAATTCCTTCTTAGAATGTGTCATCTTTCTGGTTATGGAAAACCATTAATCTAACTTCACAAACCTTTGATCTACTATTAGGGAAAGTTCTTGGACCTAAGTTAAGAAGTTGGTTTCTTGTATAACTTCACCATAAGGTAGAAGTGGACAGTAAGAGCAATTCAGGATTTCAGTGCCTGTTTCATACTGTGTTGTTTTACCCCCTTCCAGGGGTGGGAGTTTTGCCTTCGGGATTTAAAATACACAATGGTCCTAACAGCTGGGCAAAGAGAACCTGGAGAAAAGTTAGTCTGCCTTCAAGCCCTTTAAACCTTGACAAAGCAATCATTAAAGACATGCTTTACCCCAGTGCAAAGCAATAGTATTGACCAGGGGAGACAAAGAATTCTATTAGACTCAAGGAACTGGTGGAGGGATGGGTGGAAGAAACAAATTTGGGAGCTGTGATGGAACTCCAAAGCAGGGTAGTATTCTTTAACCACTGTTCTTTCCTCTCATTGCTTAAGTGGCTCTGGTGAACTTTCACCATGTAAAAAGGCAAAAGGCTTCAATGTATCCACGTGTTACAGCTACCAAAAGAATACTGAGTATATTAAAGTGCTTCCAGTCTAGTTAGAAGCTAGAACGGTGAAGTCAAGGCTTAAAACAAAAGGTGCCCAACCTTCCCATAGAGTCTTTGAGCTGGCAGTAAATTTAAAGCACTGTACAAGGGGAGGAACAGCAGAGCTGTCAGCCCTTCTGAAGCTGACTGTCATGAAAGCATGGAATAACCTAGCAAACTCATTTTCCAGCAGCTGACACCTCTGTCACATAGCTTCTGTATTTTCTGTTGGAATTTTGTTCCAGTGCAATTCAGTTACTGTCCTTTCACTTCCTAAGAGGTTTTTGTGGGTTATAAGCTTAGTTTTGATCTTTCTTTCTGAATCTCTTTACTATGCAGTTTTGAATGAGTCCCACCACTCTCACTTTTTATTGACAGTGTTAAGCCTACAAGAGGATTTGAGAGGAGGTGTTTTTAATATTTAGCCTGTAATGAACACATTAATATTTTGAAATAGGTGAAGTTTGTGGTCAAAATCACCACCCTTCAGAAAAGTTTTGTCAGAAAGGCTCACACTTTTCATGTTAAGATTAATTCTAATAATACCAGGAGATGGAATGAGGACCCTTAAGAGAATTGTGTTTCACTCTAGGCCAAATTTATTGTGAGGGTATTAGGAGATATGAGTTGTGATATTAAAAATAGAATAGATGATGGTTAACTACTCAGAACTCTGTAACTTTCTAATTCTGCAGGATGTAGGGGATTTTTTTCCTCAACAATTCAAACTCAACTCAGCCACCATCTCCACAGATGGTGGGACTCTTAGTGAGGGCTGAATAGAGCAAAGTGCTAATTTAGCTCAAACCCCTGGTAGCAGCTGTATTGTTCAGGACTAGGAAAACTTTTAGTGAGCATCAGACTGTTGTAAATGGAAGGGAGGGATGATCTGCAGGTGGCAGATGATAACTAAATGCATGATAAGGGTAGCCTGCCAAATTGCTTCTCTGGCTATGATGAGAGGATGTCCATGTGTTGGTGACAGGCTGCAGAGGAAACATTAGCCTGCTGCTTCTCAATCTGGGTCTAGGTCAGCTGGAGTTAGCCTCAGGTTCTCTGCATCAGTGTACCTTTTATTTTGGAGCCCCATCTCTCTTGTGGGGCTTTCACTACTCATTGTTATGATGTTCCAATAATAATGAGGTAAGGGTTATGGCACCTTTAGGGCTTTTTCCCCCTCACTTTGGCCATACGTGTCCACACTCAGTTCAAATGTTCACAACTGTAGGAGACATAACTATTTGATGTGCCAGGTCACATGAATGTTATCTGGAACAGAGGCAGAGCAACACTGAATTAGTAATTTCCCATCAGTTTTAGTAGGAAGAGAATGGCAATGGACCTCTTGAGTCAGTTTTACTCCCAAACTGGAAACAACTGTGAAATGCCTGTGCCACCAAAATGTTTTGGGGGAACATTCCTTTTAGACCTTGTGAGCTTGTAGTAGCAAAGAAAAGTCAGGGTTTTTTTTTAACAAAATTTGGTAAGTAATGAAATGCCATAGGTCTCAAAACTGACAAGAGCAGGTGGCATCAGGATCACTGACTTCACTTTTCTGTGCTGACACTGGAGCTCTGAAGTGGAATATGCTCAGGCTTGGCAAAACATTATGAACTCCTTTCACCCCCTCTAGATCTGGAAGGTGTTGTGCCTTTGACCATGAGCTCAAGTTCTTAATTCTTGCAGTAGTCCCCAGAAGGCATGTGTTGTGTGGGCCTTGAAGGATATTTTTGAAGCTGTAGAGTTTCAACTTGTAGTTGTAGTCCTACTGCAGTTTTTTAGGGAAGCAGACGCTTAGTGCTTCATCCTGTTACTTGAAGCTGTCAGCCCATGCTGCATTTCTTGGTCGATGTGAGATACAGCAACCAATGTACAGCAGCTTTAAGATGTTGAGCTGTTGAGACTTTTTGCCAAAATGCTTGTATTGCTTCAACTCTATTGCTCTTCTGGACTCTAAACTCTGACCTGTGCCCTAAGTAGCTGGAAAGAATAGTTGCAGTCCTCCCTGGACTGTTAAAAGAGATGCCTGATCCTGGAACCTCTCCTCTCATATATGGCAGCTTTAAAGAGAAGATGGTAAGACTGCAGTATTAGTCACGATGAGGGAAAAAACCCTCAGACATAAAGGAAAACAGGTATTATTAGAAGCAAAATCTAGGACATCTGGATTCAGTTTCTAGTTCCTGCAATTTATAACCATATCACCAGTACTGTGGCTGTTTTGGTAAAATGGTGTATTCTCAGCTGTGGTGTGCTGAGACTGTAGTAATAAGACAAGGAACAAATCTGTAGTTGGCAGAGTAATAGATGCAAGAAGTGGATAACTTAAGGCCAAAACTTTTGTCCTCTTTGCTGCAGGGAGGAAAAGCCTGAAGTGTTAGGTCTGAAGGTGAGACTAGACTTGTGGGCACACAAGGAGTTCAGTGACAAGCACCAGGATTTTGCAGAAATGAGCCTTTTACAAGTTAATCCACTTTATCAGCATTTTCCATGCTCATAGCTTAATGCTGATTTTCTCTATATCTAATGAAAACAGCTAGGAGTTACTCTAGTGTTCCTGCAGCAGCCACACTTATGCTAGTCTCTATTTAAAGTGAACTCTTATGTTAAAAAGTTCCAATGTAGTAATATTTCTGCTCGGAGTTTCCTCTGTGAAGTGGCATCATTTAGTGTGTGAAAAAGAAAAGGTGAAAATTAACAGCCTGTCTTGTTTGCCAGCACTGTGTAACTTACACTTTACAGATCACTCATTTAGCAGACTGAGAATAAGGCATGATTTTTTTTTTCAGTAATTCAAACAACTTTCCAGGAGGACTAAAATATCTAAAATGCAAGATTTTTGTGACTGTACAGAAGAAGAATACAAATTTTCCTGTGAAAATCCTTAACAATACACACCTGCACTCTTAGAAACAAAATGGTTTTGGACTTCAAGTTACAGTAATAGGGACTTTGAGGAGAAGAGTTGTTAATTCCAAGGTGTATTTTTTTTCTTTTGCTTCTAACATGTAGTCTAATCAGAATGTCAGCTTCTAAATGCAGTAATATTGCTGAAGTTCTTTGTAAGCCGAAGTCAATGCAATAAAAAGAGCTGACCATGTGAGTCAGAATGACTGACTGTACAAGTGTATTTTTCTACACATTTGATCATATATTTTAGTCATGCTCTATGACCATGAATCTTCCTAGTTGGTGCTGTTGCTTTGTGAGATGCAAAGGCAGTTCAAGAATTTATATACCTCCAAATTCTTGCTTCTCTGGCAAGTATGCCACCAAAAGGACTCAAATGTCTTTGCACATTGGACTTGAAGATTGGGATGAAGATGTTAGTGAGTGGTTGCTCCTGAGGCTTATGCAGAGATTAGAGCTTTGGTCTGAGTATTGGAATGTTTCATGTTTTTTATTAAGGGACAGTTCTGACAGAAACTTCTTGTACACTTCACAGGAAAACAAGTTCTTAGAAATTGTGGAATTACCTCTGTGAGGAACATACTGCTACAAAACCCCAAGGCAGATGTGCCTCACAAGATATTTATTGAGGACTTGCTGTGCCTCCTAGAGCCCCATTTTTCTTGCACTGACACCGTGGCCTTGCTGCCAAGTAGAAATTGTGACCAGCAGTAAGAGGTGATATGAAATTAATGGTAGTAACATAGACATAACTTGCTGCTTTCATGTGAATGTACCAAAAACTTCCATCAAGGGTATTTAATTTTAGTTGTACTGGTCTTGAGTGGTTGTACTAAAATTACTCAGAGCTCCTTCAATCTTTTGGTATGTTTAAAAGTGAGTACAGAACAAACTTTTCTAGAAAAAACATATTGGTGGCTTTAGCTGGGTACAAGAGAACTGTTTCTAATGTATTAGATGGTTAATGGGCTGTGTCAGGCTTGTGGGAAGCAATGCACAGAACCAAGCTCATATATCAGTTGAACTTGGACTCCAATAAAGATACTGTTGGGTAGATTTCTGTGGTATGATTGAAATGTTTACAAACAGAATTCCTTATATGCTTTTTGACATGTTTCTATGGTTCAGAGATTTTACTTAAGTCTGTTTACTAAAGCTGTTTGGCTATGTCTTGGTGTTTTGTTGTTTCATTGATCTTGGGCTTCTGGGTTTGTAGAGAAGTTACTGGAAGGTGTTCAGGCTTTTTTTTTAATTTCCTGTTAAAGTTCCTGACTTGTGGGAAGATGGGGGAAATAAAGAAATCCCCAATAACTTGTAAAGTTTTACTTTAATCCTACAAATGACTGCTCTCTGACTGGAAAAGCTACTGAAGCTATGGATTACCTGCCCAGTCTATGGCTGTACTGGCAGCTGGACCTTACTAAAAAGTCATTTATCTAGTGTCATTGGAAA
Source organism: Aegithalos caudatus (assembly GCA_013389925.1). NCBI lineage: Eukaryota > Metazoa > Chordata > Aves > Passeriformes > Aegithalidae > Aegithalos > Aegithalos caudatus. The sequence continues at coordinate 52,148 of WEIU01016065.1, read as the reverse complement.
AAAAGCCTTGAAGCATTAGATAGCCAGAAGCTCTGGAAGAGAATGAATTTGCGTTGCCAAATGCCATTCTGAGGAAAATGAAGCAGGGAAACATGTTTGGAGAACTTCCATTGGGAAACATTCAGTCTCTTCTTGGTTTTCCCCCCAAAGTGACTTTTGGGTTTAAAAAAAAAAAAAAAAAGGCATTTGAAGAAAACACTTTGGTCTTATAAAACATCATGCCCTACTTCAATTTTAAGTGTTTTAAGACACTTGTATGGGTAACTAAAGGAAAATATAGAGCCTATACAGACAACATTCTTGGGGAAAAAGGCTTTTACTTCTGTGCACTCTATCGGATGTAAACTAGCATTTTCTGTGCCATAACCCACAGTTTTTCTGTCTGAACTTGCACAGGAACTGTGAAGGTTCCAGATGTTTGCAGCAATAGTAACATGATAACTTTGCACATCATTACTGATTCCACTGTAAGAATGTAGGTTAGTGTCTACTCTCCAGCACCATTATACCATTAACTGGCAAACATAATTTATGGGCATTAATGTAGATGTGTGCTTTTCTGAGCAGTTTTATTAATCAGATGAAAGCATTTCACTCCTGATCTGATTCTGAATGCTCATTTTCTTTAATAAACTAAATTATTCCCATCTAATGCAGCTCTTTTCTAAACACTTCTACTCAGTGAGAAGGAACTGTACAATCCAACATCCAAGTAGCTGAATTACTGTTTTTGAGTTGGTGTCTTCTGTTTCCTTTCTGCTTGACCCAGGTACAGCCTCCATTGGAGTGACAACCTAGCAGGCAGCAGGAGTTTGGTGCTTGGGGGAAGGCAGAATACAATGCTCTGTTTGCCTTGCTCTCTCCCTCCTGACAAGGATAGGAAATGACATTGTCCTCGTTTCAGCTGGAATAGAGTTAATTTCTTCTCAGATGGATTTATCACCTTTGTTTATTCCTTTGTAGAGCATCAGAGGTGTGAACAACACAGCTCAATAGGTGGGAAAGGGCTAAGAAAACATGTCCTCATCACAGACCCTATAATTTGGAAGCAAATTGTGCCCTCACAGGACAGTGCACTTCATTAAGTTGTCTTATTGGTTTAATAATTGCTTGTGTAATAAATGAGAGCTTGCTCATGTTAAAGTTCTGTTCTTTGAACACTGACCTCATTCTTTTGTCAAGTACAGCATACAGGGTTTATCTTTTGTGCTCATACAATACTGAGTGACAGCTCTCCTTTCTGAGCATGCATCTCTATTGCCTTTGCCAGAGGAAAATGGTAAAGAAAATTATATTCTCTATCATAAAAGTGCATTGGCTCATTTGGAAATAATTTTGAGAAGTACCCATCTCATATTTGTGGGATTAATTAAATATTATTTCCAAGTAAGTAAATGTCCCTGTTACACAGGATCCAGTTGCAGATCAAGGTCTACAACCATGATTTTCTAAACCCTGCACAGTTGTACTGAAACTAAGCTTGACAGTTGTTGAATTACATTTGGTATGTTAGTATTGCTACAGAAAAGAATGCTATAAAATCTCCAGGGATGGGCAAAACTTTATGCATTGTTTCTACAGCTCTCTAAACTGCTTTCAGTGACTTTAGAATAAGCAAGAAGGAAAACATTAAAGGAAACAAAGCTGCCTGCCTAACAAACTAAGGAAGGTGTCCATGACCTACTGGATCTTGTTCTGTCCATGTTGCTGGTTTTACTGAGTCTGAAGACCACAAAAAAAGTGAAGCTTTGCTCCATGCCACAGAATGAATGCATGGACAGATGAGAGACTGCTCAGGATTGGTCACTCCCATGTTTAGCAGGAGCTCTTTTGTGAAGAATTTTGCTTGTATCTTACTGAGAAACACCAGGAATAGGTAGTGAAATCAGGCAGAATCCCCTGCTTGTGGGAGACTCTGAGATGGTTTAAGTGTAAAATCCCTTTTCTGGATTGGATTTTTTATACCTATTGTGAAGGGTAAATAGCATGGTGACTTTGAGGTTTTTAAGCATTTTCTGTGTAATGAATCCCAAATCTTCTGAATTGTTACTCATCTAATATTTTGATATAAGAAGAAAAATGCTGGGTAGTGTTAAGCATTTAACAAGAGAGGGGAAGCCTCAGTAGCCAGCAGAAGTGTGGTAGCTTGAGCACAAGCCTATTTACCACAGCTGTTTGAACTGCAGACCAATGTGAGTTAATTAGAGCTCAAGTAGAAGATGTGTGTGCTGTGAAACAAGACTGGAGCATGTGGCTTCCTAATGAAGCTGTGGTATCCATCATGGACAAAGTACTCAACAGACAGCAATTTGCTGGTTCAGGGACTCTGTAAACTGCTGCTCATCTACTCCTTTCCTGCTGCAACAGCTAATTTTGCTCAGGTGTCTCAAGCTAATTTTGTGCAGGTGTCCCAGGGCAGCAGCATTTCAGATACCTGTATAAATTGGCCAAAATGTATAGGGCAGCAAGGCAGGGCTCACAGAAATGAACGACATCAAATGAGAGGCTTTGGGTGATTAGAAACCTGTGCTTTGCAATGCCTCTGCATCATTCTGAAAGCTGGTGCATTTGACCTTACTTGAACACCCTCTTTGGGGAAAGGACCAGCTCAGTGTCAGCACAGCTCTGCTGCACTCTGCAGCTGGAGGAGTTTCATGAGGAAGAGCCAAAAAAGAGCACAGGTGAGCAGCTCCCAGCTGAAGCTTTGAGCCATGTAATTCTTGCTGCATACTAGAACTCTACCTGCGTCTGTAGAAAGTGATGCAGTGAGAGCCAAGTCAGATGGTGTGGGCACATGGTCTTCCTAGGCTTTTCTTTCAGGTACTGCAAAAATCTGGTTCATAGAGGGTGCCTCATGTCTTGGGATGGTCTAAAGAGATGGTGGAGCCTCAATGACTGATAAAGAGATATTAGTACTTGATCTCCAATTTCTTGAGACATGGGGGCATGTTGAACCAAAAACTTGGTCATTCAGATAAAGCACTTTCTTTCAAACAGTTCTTGATAAATTATAGTTTTAACTGCTACAGAGTAGTCAGCATTTGTATTTCCTGCTACTGCCGGTGGCTGGATCAGAGTTTCAGAAGCCTAGGCTCACTAGGCATATAACTTGTCTTTTGCCTACTTCACTTCACTGAATTTTTTTTTTTTCCAATGAAGTGTGTGAATCTCCACATACCAGAAATAATTCTATCACTAGACAGTTTGACCTTCCCCCTGCAAGTGAAGCACCTGAAATCCAGATAAATAATGACCTTAAGGGACAGTAGATTGAATTAAAATTGCTTAAGGTGGTTTGTTTTTTTTTTTTGTCTGTTCAACAGGTTAGGCAGCTGGGTATAGATTAAAATGGAAACTGGACATTAGAGATACCAGGATTCAAATTTTATGTCAGATACTCCTCTTTGTTCCTCTGGAATTTGCTGATCTAAAGATTATTCGAGTTTTTGCTCCTTTAAGGGAGGCTTTCCTAATGCTGTTCCTAGCATTGGTGCTTCCTTCCTGGCTGAAGGGTTTTTGCTGTCACTGCATATTCAGCTTAAGACATGAAATATGCTTTTTAAACTGAAGTGTCCCCAAACAGGGACACCTCTGGGAGAACTGGAGAATGTTTCTATCTGTCCTTATTCTTCAGTTTCTACCAGTGCAGAATTAAGTCTGGGATTTGTTTTTGGGGAGAGAGTGATCCAAGAGGAAGGTGAAAGAGCATCCCCCTGCTCTATATACAACAGATGTAATTGCAAAATGCAACTCACCAGTGGAAAGTGTTTCTTTAATGAGGGTAATGAAATACCCCATAGAGAATAGAGTAGGCATCTGCTTCAGTGGCTCAGCTTTCTATTTCTGAGTGGCAGAGAACACTTCAGCAGTTGTTCTGAAGTCATGCAAGAAATAACTTTGGGATTGAATGACATTGGTCTCCTCCCCAAAGCCAAACTGGAACTTTGATGCATGACTTCTCTGTAGATTTTGTACTAGATTGAGTCAAATATTTAGGCTGGGCTGTGTCAGCAAATACCTTCCCAGCTGGAAGGGCATAGCTGTGCCTGCCTGAGGAATTAAATTTTCTCTAGGGATCCCAGAGCCTCTGCCCCTGATGAAAGTTTTGATTGTTGAACCCTGTGGTGCCTCTCATGGGATCAGGGCTGGGAGCTGAGCTTTTCCTCACTGGTCAGAACAATTGTGGCTGAGCACCACCTTGCACCTCTGAGGTGCTGCAGCGTTTGCCTTTTCAGATTGATTCTGATGGGAATGCTGTATGAGGAAAAGCACTAAACTCTACATGTCCCATATTTTATTTATTCATGATAAACATGTTTTTGGTCTCTTTAGAAAAACCAATTACTTTTAAGCTTACCTGTTCTCATAGAAAAGCTCAGTAGGAGTTGGAAATATACTAATTTATAACAAGCTTCATGCTGTTATGTAAAATGTAGCAGTCTGGTGCCAACAGTGAAAATTTCTGGAATGTAATTTTTCCCTCAATTCTACTTGGTAGCTTAAGGAAAAGTTATAGAAACAAGATTATACTAAACATCCAGAAGGTGGCTATAACTGTTCATTTAGGATCTGTTACACTTCTGTAGGGCCTATTTATTTTACACTTGTTGCAACTTGGAAAGATTTTCTGGAGAAAAGGGAAAATATTTGTTTTAAACCACCTCTGCTTCCAGCATTTAAACTGCCTAATACTCACGGAAACATGCTTTTAAATGTCACGGAAAGTTATTACACCATTTCTGGCTTTTATGTCTGTGCTGGTGAAGGCAAAGGAGTCAAACAGGATAAAAAGTGGAACTTGCACAAGCTGGTTTTTTAATTGTCCAAACTAAAAGAAAAAATAAGATACACAATTAAAAAAAAAACCAAAAAAACAAAACAAACCTGCTCTTGAACACTAAGCCTGTTACTGTACAAGGGCTTTATTTTAAACTTGTGATTCTTTGAAGCTTTGGAAGTAAAGCAAAGAGTCTGAGGCTTAGGCAAGATGAAGCACACACAAACCTGTTCAGCTGAAGTTCAGACAGTGTCTCTACAAGAGCCAACAATTGGAAAGCAGTTTGAATCTAATGCTTCTTAAATTGAGAGTTAACTGATATGTTTTTAAACAGAACTCAACCTATGCTGTATTCTCTTTAAATGTGCTCACTGATGAGTAACTGAACATGTGCTTGGGTGGGAATTGGATCTGTGTAGGTATCTGACTAATTGATCTGTAGATGCTGAAAGTAGTTAAGTGTTCAGGTGCAGAAAGCACAGAGTCCATTTCTGCAGGAGGAAATGAGGTGTTTCCAGTACTGAGAAAGGTGCTGCTTTTCCTGGTACTGCTTGCAATTAACTTTAATCACACCTTTATATTGAGTGGTAATGAGGAACATGGTCAGAAAATCTTTCAAAGAGGAAAGCTGTCTTTGCTCTGCACCACTGTTACTCACTAAAACTGCAGGAATCTTTGAAGAGGCTGGATGAGGGCAGTATTTTCTTGCTGGAGAAACAGAAAAAGTGTTAAGATGCGGTGGGGTAGGATGTTTAGATGAAACAAAGAGAAAAGACACTCCCTACAGCTAAGAGGGTGAGACTGTAGAAAATGTCTGCAAATTGACAATAAAATCAAGACTGGCCCAGAGTTCAGGAAAGTCAATATGAGCTTTATAGAAGCTGAAGAAAGTGTATGTCCCTCCCTTTTATTTTATTTTTGAAGTGTGATAAGGACAATGGGCCATACATGGAATTGGATCTCAAGGTGTAACTTTGTGTTAGACCTGTGTGGTTGAGCTACTTCTCATGTACAGATGTGGAAGTGAGCTGAGTCTGGGTGTTCATCAGGTACACAGAAAGCAGCTGGGAAGCAGAGTTCATGCCCATATGAGAAGAATAAAGAAGCTGCAGAGATTTTGAAGGTGCTCTGACGCAGGGAGGCCACTCTCTCTGTACTTGGATTTGAAAAAAAATTCAGAGCATTGTCATGGTAAATAGAAACCTAAACTGTACAGATCTGAAAGGTCTCACATCTTAAAATGCAAAGTGCACAAACAAATTGTCACTAGTTTCACTTTTCTTGTTGTTCTGACAGTTGAAAAGCTCTTCCCAAACACTTCTAAATGCTCATGTTCCCTTCTCCCATAAAATTGACTTTTATAATCCTGTATCTCCTGATCCTAGAACTCTTCAAAATACACAGCTTTGGTAGTATCAGACCCAATAAAAGCTGTGGGAATCCTGACTATCACTAGCACAGCTGGTGACATTAGTGTTAACTAAAGAACAGCAACAAAAACTTGTCTGAAAGCTTTTTCTCCTATGTCTTAGTTCACTCCAAGAAGTCAAGAGGAACAGGACTATATTGTGAGCTTCAGTTAACCTTTCTTATATGCTAAAAAGGGTTGGAATTTGCACCAAGAAACTCATGGGGAAAGGAAGACTTAATTCTCCATCTGTGCAGATTTAATCCCAGAGCTGCTGCCCTGGGGTGGTGATGCTGGTGGGTGGGTGAGAGGACTGCTGAGTTTGTGCCAGTGAGCAAGGTCTTTAAATAACTGTCTCCCCATCTTTATTTTAAACTTTTGGAACAGAGGAGGTGTTCATCCATACTGGCCTTGTTCCCTGTGACATCACCCTGAACCAGAAGGCCTGGAGAGAACCAAGGCAGGGCTGGTTTGGGCTGGGGCTGAGCACTCCAGCAGGCCCAAGGATGAGGCAGCAATGACAGAGTGTGGTGGTGACCACAACCCAGGGTGGCCAGGCTCTACTGGCAGCAGTTGGGGTGTCACCTCCTGTCTACCCCACTGTCATGCTCATCTGAGGTGTGCTGGGTGCACAGATGGAAGGGGACAATCCCTGAGCTGCTTTCTCCGACAGCAGGTTCATGAGTCTTTCTGCAGCTGAGAGTATGGGAGGTAATTGCTTAGCCTAGCTGCTGATTTCAGTGGATTTCCTTTCTTAAGAGGATGACTCTGGTCCTTGGTGGCCTTTGTTTCTTCTTCCAAGTGTCTGAATTTAAGCTAATGGAAATTACAAAGACAATAATATTTTGATACTGCAAAATACTGTACAGGGAATACTGTGCCTTTCCATGAGATAGGAGAGTCAGCTTGCTTTTAGAGTGAGAAGAGACACACTTCATTCATTAGGAATAATGGCTGCTTAAATTGGTTGGTAAGTGCACAGAATTTTGGGGTGCTAGCTGCACAGAACCACCTTCTTTTCCTTTAAGTCACTCCTCAGTATGGGAGAAAATGTGTTAACTTGAAAATTAATGTGCTTTTGACTAAACAAATCTTTTACCTTAAAACAGCTTTGTGTAGTAGCACATTGAAAGATCATTTCTGGCAATTATAGTTACACAGAAAGTCTGCTGAGATTAAAGTCTAAGACAATAAGAAACAATGATAAGGATATGCATGATGCTCCTATTGCCTGCCCACTGAATGGGAAACATTCTAATGAGTGTCACTATTGATTCTTGGCTCCCAACCTGGAGGAAAATTTTCTAAGATTGTGGTTTTGCAAAGTACCTGTTAGAAGAGATGGTTTCAAGATAAGAAAGAGAAATATTTTTAATGAATATTTGAACAGGAGGCATTTATTGCAATTGTAACTGTGAAAAGGAAGCATGGAAAATGCTGAACTTTCCAGGAGTTTCTCAGTTCTCCAGTTTATGCCTTTTGGTATCCATTATTCATAGGTTGTCCTACATTCACCCTTCCTGCAAACTGTGTTCACTCGTTCCTCTTCCCCTATGCTGCATTCCATATTTGGCTTTTTTTTTCCCCTGAGATAGTGTCATAGCATATACAGTACATAAGGCTAGAAAAACTTTAGAAATATAATTGACCTCTATGAATTATTTTCAGAAAGGCCCAAACTCACTAACTCCAAGCAAAGAGAAATGGGGAAGGATACAGGTGTGTTTTAGAGTGACTGAGGAAACCCTGACTAGTGTTTATTAGTTTATTAAAATCTACCCTCACTGATGAGATGGTCTGGACTGCTCAGATCTGTTCCCTCCTACAAGTTCTCTGAGCTTGGGGAAGTCACATCACTGTCACTGAGTGAGGAGAGGTGTCCCTCAGGGAGCTGCAGTGTGACTGAGACCTTTAATGCCTTTGTCAATGACACATGGGGCTGAATGCACCTGCAGTAAATTTGGACAAGCTCCAGCAGTGGGCACCTCAGGAGGTTCAACAAGGCCAAGCCCAATGTCCCACACCTGTGTCAGGGCAATCCCTGGTTATCAACACAGGATGAGCAGATGGAGAGCAGCCCTGCCCAGAGGGACCAGGGATGCTGGTGGAGGAGAGGCTGGACAGGAGCTGGCAGTGTGCACTCTCAGACCAGAAAGTACACTGTGTCCTGGGCTGGATTAAAAGAGGAGTGGCCAGTGGGGTGAGGGAGGGGATTCTGCTGCTCCTCTCTGCTCTGGTGAGGCCCTGGAGTGCTGCATCCAGCTCCTGGATCCTCAGCATAGGAAAGATATGTATCTGTTAGAGTGGGTCTGGAGGAGAACCATGAATTTTCATGGTCAAAGGCATGGAATGCCTTTCCTATGAAGATAAGCCATGAGAGTTGGGGCTGTTGAGCCTGGAGAAGAAAAGCCTCTGGAAAGAACCTTACTGTAGCCTTTCAGTTCCTAAATGTGCTTTTTAAGAAAGATGAGGACAGGTTTTTTAGTTGGACCTTTGAACCAAAACAGGGTAGATTCAGGCTGGGTACAAGGAATCTTTTTTTACATGGGAAATGGTGGGACACTGGAACAGGTTGGTCGAAGAGGTGATAGATTCCCCTGTGAACATTCAAGGTCAAGATGGATGGGATTTTGAGTAACCTGATCTAGTTCAAGATGTCCCTGCTTTTTCAAGGGAATTGGATTAGGTGATCTTTAAAGGTCCCTTCCAACCCAAAGTCTTTAATGATTCTATTTTATTTGAAGTGAACTCAAGAATAAACTGTCATTGAAACAACGGGTGTATGGTCTCAGTAGCATAAATGCATTTACTGGCTTCCCAGAGCATTTACAAAGTATATGTCCTGTTTGTTTAGGAACTAGATGACCATTTCTGGAAATAGCTTTTTGGACTTGATGCTAGGAATCCAGGCCCTTGGTTTATAATGCTTGACTGGCCCTGCCTCATTGCCTTGAATGCACTCTAAAACAGGAGAAGGTGCTGAGCTCAGCTCCTCTCACCCCCAGTGCTGTCCTCAGATGGAAACACTGATGTGTGCATGCACATGGGTGCTGACAGAGGCACGGATCCTTGAAATCTGGTGGATGCTCACTGTCATTAGCACTTCTGTTGCTGCCTCTAAGACCAGAAGTATAGTTGATATTTGACATGACAATATTTTTTTAATGTTAAGCCTCACCTTTAATGTCTCATGACAGTCTGTGTCTATAGTAAACACCTCTGTGCTACAAGTCATTTTAATGTCTATCACTAATGCTTTTGAGGTATTTATCATCCTACTCTGGGTATTTTTTATTGTAGAGTTGTTCTCTGGAACAGTTAGCACACTCTGATTTGATAAAATGTAATACATGCTCCCTTCTGACTGATTGCTGTTGTCACTCACTACATGTTTGTAGTTTCTTCAAAGGCACAGCCCTCTGAAATCTGCCATGCAGTGCCTAGAGCTTCTGGCTGCCAGCTTTCATCAGCAGTGAGTAGAGAGAAAGCTGCCCTTTCCCAAATCACTTTACTAGCACTCATATTGCTTATATAATTTGTTTCTCTTAAGTGTTCATCTTTTTCTCTGGTGATCAGAGAGCCAGAAGCCTGTGCTGCTCTCTTCAGTTTCTGTTCTGTGAACTGCTGAGTGCTCTGGGTCTGAACACACAACAAACACCAAAGATTTCCTTTTGCTTCTTGTCTTTCTTTTTCACATGGCTTTGCTCACAGGGTTATAAAATCCCTTTAGCCTAAAGAGAAATGAGATTTAAATACCTTCTCCCTAATATAAATACAGCGATGTTTATGGGTGTTTTCACTTCAGTGGTCTTCACAACTTTAATCCAGATTTGTGCATGCTGGAGTCCAACAGCTATATTTTTCCCACAAAAACCCCAGAAGTTACCCCTACTAAATCCCCTCCTGCCACCTCCCTTTCCACCATTACTCCCAAAAAATCCCATATGCTTTTCTTTCCACCCTATCCTTCCCCCCCCCATAGTTTACTTGCGCTCTAAGTATCATCCTGTAAGAGGAAGACTCCCTCAAAGCCCTTATGTTGTGTGTGCATTCAGGTTATCTGAGCACAACAGAACCAGTTCTTTTAAAGGACTGGTGTGGAATATAGGTAAGAAGACAGTAGTGACCAGTCTGAGACAAAAAGTTCAGGATTTTGCCCATTCACAATTGTCATCCAGTTAATTATAAAAGAGAAATTATTTTTTACCCTTATAATTCAGATCTTATGACTTTACCCTTGTTAATGTCAAGGATTTGCCTGCTTGGCTAAGAAGTGTTCTTGTTCTGCATCTGGTGGAAACCTGCAAGAATTGCACATAAAGAACAATATCCTTATTTTGTGTATGGCTTTTCCTGTATGTTTTGGGAACTGTGGTGGGGTAGTTTTTGTGTAAGTGAGAGGTGTCATCTTCTCCACCTTACCTGTATTATGCTATTTCATTTTGAGTGGATCCTAAATCTCATCAATGGGTGTGTCTGCTTCTGATGCCAATGGCACCCTATCAAGTTTAGCCAAGCATTGTGGAATATAAAGGCATATAAAATGAGAGAAACTAAATGTAGGTAGTGAGAATGTATATTTGTCTAAGGGATCTAAAGGTATGGAGTTAGATCTGTTTTTGAAAGTAGTGCACAACCTTCCTGCTTCTGCCTGGGAGCTGGGGCTGAGATGAATGCTTACCCTGTTAGGGGTTAGAGGTTGATTCTGTTCAAAACTCCTTATCTTTGTTATGAGTGCTGCAAGGACACAGCAGTATATTTATCTTTCTATCAAACTTTTCTGGAACGTTGCAAATGGCTGTCTCCTTGTCAAGTATCAGAGTCAGAGTTGGCTCAAGGAAATCCATCAGAAACCCAAAGCACTGAGGATTTTTATATAAGGCTTGTCAAAAGTTGCCGTAAAAGTGCAAGAAGGTCATTTAAACTTATATTGCTTTTCTTTTCCACGGTATGCATACTTAGCTGCTTTTAATTTACTTTCCCCCCCTTCCTTATTTTGCTGTTTTTTCACTCCCACACAGGTTTTTATGACTTGACAAAGAACAGCCTGTTCTTACTGGAAGTGGAAAAAACAGGCTTCTTTTACTGGAGATAAAGATGGACTACCCCTCCCTTCCCAAAAGGGAGCCAAAAAAGTTCTAAGAAGGTTGAGTGGCTATATTGCCACTAAGTGCCTATATTGGGAATGCTTGACCAAGATTTCAAAAAGAAAAAAATGCAAAATTATTGAACTATTGATTACAATTTTAAAACCACAAGCCCATGGAAAATAGCTACTACTTGTTATCAAAATGTATGTCTGTTAGTTTTATGTGCCCTTTTAGGGAGAAGTTGCAATTATTCATTTTTATACAAGTAAATATATATATATATCTTTGTGAAGGAAAATGACCTAGATAATGTGTATAGATGGTTTCCTAAAAAAACAGTTTTGGTTAATTTTAGCTAGAGTTTTTGGTAGCAACTAAACTGTCACTGATTGTGCAAACGATGCATTGTGAAAGATGGTTATAAAAAATCAGTTTGTGCAACAGGCAAAACTGTATGTGCATAACAATAGAAAAAAGGTTTGAGTAGAAAGAATCAAGACTTGATACAGGAGCAGGAGGACTTCACCATCCTGGATTTCAGAACATGAATATGACAAAATAATGCCGTGTTAGTAAAAACAAAGTAATGGACATGAGGAATCTTCCCTTAACTGAATGTGTGCAGTGGTGGGCTTGGAATGAAATATTGTCATTAGAAAAGAGATGGTGAATGATGTTTTCAGTGTGGACAAAGACTTGAAGGCTGAATGAAATAATATTACAGGGTCTGGGCAAAAATAACTTTGGTGGCAGTGTCAGCAATATAATTATGTGCTATGTAGAATGTGTTTTGAAGGCCAAAAATAGAGATGGTTTAAGCCATGGAAGTAAGATCCATCAGGAGTTCCTAAGGAGAGGATGGCAATGCAAACTCTTTGTCCTGGTTTTGACTGGGGCAGAGTTTTCTTCAAAATAGCTGGTATGGAGCTGTATTTTCGATTTGTGCTGGAAACAGTGTTGATAATAAAGATGTTTTTGTTCCTGCTGAGCAGTGCTTACAGAGTCAGGGCCTTTTCTGTTCCCCACTCCACCAGTGAGCAGCCCTGGGGGTGCACAAGGAGCTGGGAGGGGACAGAGCCCGGACACCTGACCCAAACTGACCACAGGGATGTTCCAAACCATGTGGCACCTTGCTCAATATATACAGATAAGGGAAAAAAGAATGGAGGGATGTTGGGAGTGACATTTCTTTCCCCAGTAATCAGTTCATTTATTGATGCCTTGCTCTCTTGGAGATGACTGAATATCTGCTGATGGAAAGCAACAAATGAATTCCTTGTTTTGTTTTGTTTATGGGCAAGGCTTTTTCTTTACAGATTGAAGTGTCTTTATCTCAACCCATGAATTTTCCTACTTTTACCCTTCTGATTGTCTCCCCATCCCATTGACAGAAGACTGAGTGAGAAGCTCTGTAGTACTTAGGTGCCAGCTGGGGTTAAACCCTGAGAATTCTGCTCTCAAGTTTTCCCAAACAAGGTTGTCTGGGAACATAGGTTATACACCACTAGGTATAAAGCTATTTCTTCAAGCATGTGTTGGGGGCTTTAGTACTTAACAAACACTCCAGTATGTTACAAGTGACTTTTAGAAGGTCAAGAGCCTCTTTTGTTTGAAAAAATAATAAAAATAAAAAAAAAATAGCCACACTCAACTTCATGCAGGGTGTATCTAGGAAGGGTTTGAATACTGTGTGTTTTCATGAGCTGAAATGTAAAAGCTCTTTGGGAAGATCAGTGCAATAAAGGAATGACAAATCCTCAACACTGCTGATTAACCTGGAGCTTTGCTATGACAGCTGTGTGCGCCTTTTCCATGCCATAAAACCAAGTTAGGGAAGGGCTGCTTTCAGTTTCAAATGACACAGGTTGCAGGCTTTAACCTTATTTCTATGCAGAGTGTAAGAGTGGTAATGTAGAGCTTTCCCTATCAGGCTGGAGTGATTTTAAATTGTTGTCATTCATCACAATTTATCTATCATATGATGTCAGCAGCAGGAGTGGAAATAAGTTCAGAGCCCCAGTTCTTCCCTGTGATTAGACACAATACTGTAAAAGAATGGTATTTCTGGTAATTGAAGGTGCTACGAGCAAAGTCTCTAAGGTTTAACCCAAAAATGAGGGGAAACTCAAAAAGGTAGCAAAAGAGAGTGAAATCAAAAAATGGCCAATAGGTTGTTAACAGAAGAGTGTGAGCAGGAGATCTTTTGAAAGCATTCACATAGTAGGAAGAAAATGGTTTTCTAGCCCAATATTAATTTTCCTTGGAAGTGAACATTTTAACTAAAGTTACCAAGATCATGAAAGACATCGTAGGTAAAGAGCCTCACAGTTTAAAAGATCAGAGCTGCAGAGGTGAGGAAACTCACTTCAGGAGGAATTTTCTTTAGTCTCTGACACTTTGATGCAGGATGTTAATAGATGTCTCTCTGGACAAGAAAGGATTATGTGAAAGTTTCACAAATTCCAAGAAAAATGGAGATTTGGAGGGAATAGTTTTAGTAAGAGATAAACTGAAACAGCTGAGAAGTTATGTATAAATGATGAATATTCCTTCCAAGGAGTAAAAAGGATTCTACATTACTGTGGTAGCAATAATGGAAAATGGCTTTCTGAGTGACAGAGAGATATTGTCAGCAGAAGAATAGGGAAGTGATTTACTGACATTTTTCTTTAGTCAAAAAACTTTTTCTTTTCTACTGTCAAATGTCAGTAGAAAATCTTTTAGACTTCGGTCAGTTAAAAAATATTGACCAACATGATGATAAAATAGAAGGGCTTCTTCCCTGCAAGTGGATTTTTTCTCAAAGCTTTAAGTTGCTTCAAATGCAGGATGATGTTTTGTCATCTGTACTTCCCCCATCTCAGACTTTGTAGCCCAGAGTTCAAGGCTGTCTGAACCTCCTGAGCAGTGTGACAGATGGGTTTTCTAAGAACAAATTCCTGCTTGAATTGTAGCATCCTGTTTGATGGGGAAAATATCCACTATGATTTTAAATATATTCTTTGGTGTAGAAATGACCACAACTGACTAATTTTGGGTGAACAGTTGGAATATTTTCTTTTTGGAGGAAAAAAAAAAAGTACTTTTATTTTTAGTCTGAATATATTATCCTGGCAGGGAAACAGCCTGAGAACATGGACTGGACATTGAGACCTGGTTCTTTCTAATTGTGCAAGAAAGTTCCCATTTAGAATAATTCCTTCAGCTCATTGCTTTGTATTCCTTTATTTATATGATTCCTCATTCATTCCTTTAGTGTCAGGATGATGGTACCTGTGCCCTTCCTGCCTGTTTCTTTGCAGAGTAACATGAAAAATACTTTGTGTGACCAGTTCACTCCCATTCCCTGCTGCTGCCTGAGGATGGCTGACTCTTCCTTTTAAAATGAAAATTGAGTGGTGAATGCTGACTTTACCTTTCTGCCTGCACTGGGCCTAGGATATACCTGAAGTGGGGAGTCCAAGCACTGCCCTTGATTGCTGTCCAAATACCAAAATACAGAAATAGAGCACCTGTAGGCTGTGTCAGCATAGAGAGAAGGGTGTTCTTCATGGTCTGGCCTTGGGGCTAAACAGGTCACTGTCAAATTGTAGCCGGGTTTAGGGGCTTGTGCTGCCTCCCTGCTGCAAAGCACAGAAAGGACTCGTGCTGGCTTTGTGCCTTCAGAGGCAAGAGTTATTTAATTAGCAGGACAGGGTGTAGATAATGGACTTAAGGATTTGTGGGTGTGTGGCTATTTGGTAAATCAGGAATCTGGTCATAACAGCTATTCAGAATTTTCATAACAAGTAGAAATCTTTCATGGAAAAAAGTTTCTTTTGAGATACCTGAAGACCGAAAAGTTTTAATAATGCAAGATTTATCATACTGCCAGTGCATTATAAGAGATACTGTGCTTTTCAACATCACAACCATTCTATGATGTGAGAAGTATAAATCTCTACTGGAAAAACATCAGTGCACAACTCTAATGAAATATTTCAAATAATTTTTGGAGGAATTTCAGAATCTTCTGTTGTACAATGGTTTAACCTATGTTCTGAGAGAGACGAAAGGAAATCTTTGCTGAAGTGAAACTTTTCTACTGGAAAGTTTATCTAACTCCTTATCTCCACATTTGACTAGGGCAGAAGTCATGATTCCCCATCCAAATCTTCTCCTTCTGGTGGACAAAGTCCTAATAATATCTTGCATTGTAGTGGTATAAATTGCAGAGCTGTCAAATCATTTCCTGTCTAATCTTGTCTGGAATTTTTTTAGAAGCTGTTTGACCCTGCAAACCCTTCTGCTCAGTCTCCTGTTTTCCCTTGCTTTAGAGGGAAAGGGTTTTGAAAAGTCAATGACCCGTTGTGCTAACAGGTTGCTGACTTGCATTAAAATGAGATTGCAATTTTGTCTTCATTAAAAATTCTAACAATCTTGCTGAGGTTTTGATTATACTGAGCAACATTATCAACATTTGTGAAATTTGTTGAAGAGAGTGGTACCATAGAGAGAGGAGTTTATTTTCTTAAAACAACTATCCTGTCTTAGAAAACCACCCTGTATTCTTATATAGCCAGTGATGTTGCCAGCTAGAAACCCTAAAAATAATTTTTTCTGCTTCTCCTTGCCAAAGACACAGTATAAGGTTACAGCACATCTAGCTGAATATATATAACTGGAGCACTGAGAAGCTGATGACCAAAATTTCATTTTTCTCATGAAATGACTTTTGACAATTAAAATATGAAGTACAGTAAAAAATTTAAGACCTCCTAAACAAAACCATGAATAAAACAAAAAAAAACCAACCAAACAAAAAAACCACCAAAACTGAAAAACTGGTCAGGTCTCAGATAATACTCAAGATTACATTTTTTCAGGCTTAAACTGGAACATTCAATAACTATGAAATGTAGCAGTACTTTTGCTAGTGGCAATACTCTTGTTTTGAGTTTTAAATATTTTTCTTGCTACTGTTTAGACTTTTGTCTGTAAGTAGAAAAGCCTAAATCTTCCTCTGTGTTTTAGAGTTGATATTTACTCTGCTACAGCAATAAATTCTAATTTCTACATTTGAGTTGTGTAGAATTAAATTTTCTAATTTCATACGGTTTGGGATTCTGGAGAAACATTAGGAAAAGATTTTAATAGAAAAACCTGAACTCTGGTGACTGTGTGTTTTTTCCTGGGCAGTTAATACTGCAATAAACTCTCAATTTGCTTCCTTTGAATTTTTGCTCTTGCTTGAACTGAACACACTCAGCATCTGCTGTGACTGCAGACCCAGGCTAAAGCCTTTTAGCTTGTTGCAGTGTGGTTATTATCATTAGCTGTGTATAAAGAATGACAGAGAAAGAGCTGTAGGCAAGGTCTTGGTTAAAGAGCTGACATTTGACACTGAGAGATGCTGTGGTTGATTTCTAGGTGTCAGCTGAATTATTATTAAAATTAGTAAAATTATTATTTTACTCCTGGGTTTTTTTCTTGCATTTGAAGTGGTGCAGGAATTATGAGAGGACCAACACATGGCTGTTAGAGTTGTAATCACAGAATGGTTTGGGTCAAGAAAGGACCTTAAATATACCCTAGTTTCACCCCACTAGCCCAGGTTGCTGAAAACCCTGTCCAGCCTGTACTTAAACACTTCCAGGGATGGGATATCCACAGCTTCTCTGGACAGCCTATGCCAGTGTCTCCTCCTGTTGCAGACAGATGTTGGTGTGTGGGAAGGGGAATCCCATGGTGCAGCCACCCAGCTCAGCAGCTGGAGGTGTTGTTTCACAGCTGGCCTGGAGTCAGGTGTGCTGGGCAGAGAGGGCTCATTCACAGCTGCAAAAACTCCTTTCCCAGCAATATTAACAGAGGGTGGTGACATCTCTGCTCAGTCTCCTGATTTTTGAGCATTGCCTGTTGTCCTTTCCCAGGGCTCCACAGACATCTGGTTTCCAGCAAGCTGAAAGTTTAACTGGAAATGACTTCCTATAAGTTGGTGCCAGAAAAGTCACGAAAGCATTATCATATTTGATTTCTCTTATTTCATAAAATTAAGTTATATTTAGAAGAACTTTTTTTTTTTTTTCAGTTATAAAATTGAAATGTTTTGTTCTCAATGGACACAGTTGGGTAAAAATTGGCCTGTGCTTGGGGAAAGTAAAAGCTTACAAATCAGTAGTAAATAGTCAGAAAAATGAAAACAACCTCTTATCAGGTTTTCTACTTTGCTGGACAATAAATAACCTCATATTGTGAAGTATTATTTTCCCCCTTTTCATTTTACCTTTGAACTAAAGAATGTTATCTGTATTATGCACCCAATTACACCACTGCTGACTTACATGGCATTTTTCTGGGTAAACAAAGCTAATGAATGCATGGTATATACTTAAAAGCTATTCTCAGTAGTGGGACATTCTCTCCTCCTCCTCCACACTCCACTGCATCAATGGACATGGTTACACTGTGGTAATTACTCTTGTTCTTGCATTTATTTATTAAAAAAAAAGGCAAGCAGAGAGACCCTCCTGCTTGGTTGCCTAGGTTATTCCACAGGCTACCAAGCAGCCTGTGTGGTATCTGCAATTATGCAGTAAAGCCAAACCAAGAGGTAAAGAACCCTGCAGTGGCCTCAGTTTCAGGAATGTCCCTAACCACACTGTGGGCTGAATTTTGTCCTCTGCCACTGCCTGTTGCTGGGAGTAAAGCAACAGTCACTTATTTCTGTAACTAAACAGCAAAGAACAAAGTGGTAATTGCCAAGCCCAGGTGATGCTACAACAATATATGAATGCTGCCCAAGCTGATCCTGGAACACAGAGGAGCTGTGGCCTCTTGCCTGACAGAGAAACTATCTCACTGGTGTGTGATGAAGATGCACTTTAGTGTGTGTGTGTATGTGTTTTGAAACTGATTTATCATTTCCTTCTGCCTTTCTAGTAAATTACTCTGGCAGCCCACAATGCCTGCCAAAATTTCCAAGAGAGGTTGTGAGGGAAACTGCTGGAGGTGGATGAGGCCAAGTCTATGGGGGGAAGGACTATAATAAAGGAAAACCTGTTCTGTTTGGAATCCTTCTTGTGGAGCTGTGGAAGTGCCCTACATCCCTGGATCTTCCCTCTGAGGTGGTCCCCTGCCCTGTCCCTTGCTGTGCTGGGTGAGGCTGTTGAGGATCTGTTCCAGAGAGCAAGAGGATGAGCTGCAGAAGGAGAGTGTGGGCTTTCTGTCTAGGGTGGGGAGGAAGCCTGGGGAGGAATATCAAGTGAACATCAGTCTGTAACCACAGGAGAAACTGCCTGCAACTTCCTAGCCACTGTATTCATTCTTTAAAGTCATCTCTGCTGGATATTTTACTTGCTCTCTACTGATAATTTATTTCAGCATTCAGTACTTGTTATTAGTAGTCCTTACCACCAGCACACTCTTCCATCTGCCACCAGATCTGTGCTCTTTGTCATGCTGCTTTAGAGGTGAGACCCAGGGATGCTGCAGTTTGACCAGAGAGAGGGATTGTGACCTCCTGGATCATCCCATTACTTCTGAGAGGAGTTGATCGTGTTCATCCCAGCTCTCTTTCAGGCTGTGTTGTATTGCCATGGGGAAGGGGGTGGAAATCATTAAATGCGATGAGGAATAACTTTGGCTATGCTGTAGCCCTAATGTATCAAAGCCGTCTTCAAGACCCCAGAGGCAGATGGGAAAAGAGGATTGGATGCTAACAAGCTGTTAAATCAACAAGAATAAGAGCTAATTAAGTTGTAACCATTATGCTAATGTGTGCTACAATCTAAATGGAGCTGAGAAGTTGCTTTCTATCACAGCTCAGAAAGAGCTAGAACATTGTCCTGTCAGACTGGGTAATATGGGACATGGACAAAGCTCAGACTTACCAGTATTTGCCATTTTGGCTAAGAACCTTGCAAAATTGAGCTAAGATGGTAAAAATTATCATAGGATATTCCTCACCCTCCACAACCAGGCTTGCTGTCTAATCTAATTATTCAGGTATTGGTCTACTAACTTATGCACCCATGGGAACAACAGCGAGTAGTATAAATCTGTTTTGTTGCTGTATTGCAGTAAATCCTGGGATTTCTTTGCATAGATGTATAAACAGTTTCCCTTTTAATAAAATAAAATAAAATGTTTTCATTCTTGAAAATCCAAGAATAAAAACAACAAAAAGCCCCCCACAAAAACTACTGAGATGCATGGAACACCTCCACAAAACTACATAAAACCCCCCAAAAACCTACAAAAACCCCCACCAAAACTCCAAGAAAAAAACCTCAGAAACCAAACCAAACCAACAAAAATTCAACCCCCAAATGCACAAACCTACTTGCATTACTGCTCTGAAGGTAGATTGTCTGTGGGTAACTTAGACCTTACCTTTCAAATGTATGCAGTAAATGAATCTTTAGAATCTTTATAAAAATCCTTATCAGGCTGACTTTTCTAAGATAAGGAGAGCAGGTGAGCTTTGACCTGAGGATGTGGTACCTCTCTTGGACCTCAGCTGCCAGCACTGAGCTGCTCTGCAGGGCTTGAGGAGGAGCTGGGAAGTGCAAACAGCAATTAAACCCACAGCTCCTGGGGTGATTTGGTTCTGTTTTCCTCACATAGATGCAGTTTTGGAGATCTGACTCATGGTAATGTGAAGAGCAAAAAAAAGCAGACTTAGCTCCTTCAGGTCATCATCTATCTGCCTTGCACAGTAATAGCAGCCTATGATGTGTTCAGACCTAAATGTGTGAATGTGGGATGTGAGTACAGCTGGACTGAAAAAATAATGATTGTTGGATGCTCATGTCATCTTTTTCTATCCTGGAAACCATCAGTGGGAGTCTAATGACTTGTTTAGAAGATTGCAGGAGACAATTGCTAAAGCAATCAGCAAATATGATTATAACGTCTCAGTTCAGTAGACTTTCTATCTTAAGTAGGTTTGGAAGTGAAACATCTCCAAAAAAGCAGCAGAAGAGGAAGAGAGCATTTTTCCTAAACTAAAAATTGTCAGTTAATCCACTGCTAGCTATCCAACACTTCACTCAAATTGTACTTTTTAATGTAGTATTTATATTTTGTTTTGCAGCTGTAGTTAAATAGGTCTTGAATGAAGGAAAAAGGGAAATTAAAAGTATGTGTCTTGCTTGAAGGGAGTATTCTTGGATGTAAATAATGAATGAGAGAGACTTTAGCAGAAAAATGAAGGGTTTTGGAGGCTTCAGAATTAGTCCCCTTTCATATCATTAATAAAAAATGAACTATTGCAACAGCCAAAGTGCTTTGTATTTTCACAGGGTAATTCAGGAAGTGAAGTTTTACTTTTGACAAGTGAGAGTTGGAGTTTGGTTTATCTTTTTGGCTTGGATTTTTGTTGTGTTTTTGGGGGAGAGTTGGGTTTCTTTTTTTGGGCAGGGGGTGTTTGGTTGGTTGGACTTTCACTACATAATGTGCTTCTTGTGTCCTGGGTTAATTCTTAAGGTGGGCAAGTGCTGCTGGACTTGTGCATGCAAAGCACAGCTGTGAAAGGATTGTGACTGCAGCCAGGATGAGATGGAAGAAGAGTCGTGTTCCCCCTTCTCAAGGAGAGAAGATTCAAACAGCTGCTTAGTCAAATTTGAAATGATTGCTGGACAGATGATAGTTTTCCTTTGGGAAATTTTTACTTTATCTTTAAAGATACCTAAAAGCAGCATTGCCTTTGTTAGGTGGCATATTTGGTTCTTTTCTTGACGCAGCTGGACAGTTGCTATCAGCTCTGTATGGCTGAAACTCCGTAAAAAAAGGCCTTGAATAGTCAAACCTACATCACAAAGCACAGTTTCCAGGTGATCAGGAGGTTTTTACCTGTTCTGTGCCATCAGATCAATGCAAAAGAGGTGAAGTAATTGCCCAGCAAAGCAGATCATCACATTTATGCTCTAGTATCATAATCCTAGAACTGAGTGCAAAAATACAGATGGTAAATTAGGTCAATTAACAGGAGCTTTGTGTATCTCTTAAACAAGGGACTTTAAAGGCAGTAACAAATTTCAATAAACTAAATAATAGACAAAAATCTACTTATGAGCTTTTAAGCATGATGCCTTTCCTGAGTAGTGTACTCAGCTGGTGTTAAAATGCAAATTTTGACTCATCACTTGGGAGAGGAGTGAACACCAGAGGAAATACTAGAGGCAACTAAATGTATCCAGTTCATTAAAATACATAATCTTCTAATAAAAAGTAACATTATCTCAGGAGGGTTGTATACTTTAGCTTACTTCTCTGTGAGGAAAGTCTTGCCAAGAACTTGTAGTGATACAAAGGAAATTGGAGGAAGACTTGCCGATCTTATTTAAGCCTAAACCTTTTAGGACTTATATAATTTTCATGTACTATCTCACTGTTATTGCAGTAAGTATCCTAGGGGGTGATTTTTAGAAATTGTTTTTCTAACTGGCAAAATAAATGTGATTTTTTTTCTTATTGTTTCTGTCAAAAATGGACTTTGGAGACAGAAGCTCTCTCAATCTTAAAAAAGCAAAAACTTTAATACTGAAAATTAGATCTACAAAGAACAAGTTTTCCCCACAGAAAATGCTGATGTGTTTAGCAATACACACGTAGGCATGCACACAAATATTTAGAGAAAATTGTACTTCTGATAAAAAGAGGCAAAATATATCTTTTGGATTTTAAGTTGTTATCAGAACCTGAGAATTTTAGATTATCAGCTAAAAGTCAACTTTTGAAATGAAAGCCATACAATTTAAGAGGATAACTTAAAAGTCAGTACTTTAAATTCACTAAAGACAATGGAAAAATGTCAGGTGGTCATACCATCTGCTGGTTAAGCTGAATGTGCATTGTGGGGCTTCCTCAGTGCAGAGGTGACTGGAGTTCTGTTACTGGATCGTGTTTGTGCACTTTAATGAAATGCAACAGTATTACCACTTCTATACTTATGCAAAGGCTCTTACAAATGTATTTCATGCTGACACTAAGTAATTGTCACATCTTATGCTGGCATCTTCATAATTCCCTTTACAGGGACCTTAGTTCGTTTTGCACTCATCACACTAAAGAAAAAAAAAATTGAAATTGCTCAAAATCTGTCTTTCCTGTGAAATTTGCCCTAAAACCATGACACTAAATGGTTTGACAAGGCAGCCATGCACATCTTTGTGCATTAGTATATTGGCTTTTCTTTATATCGCAGCTACTAGAGGATAAAATCAGTTCCTAGCGTTGATTTCTGAAACATCCAAAAGGCTACAATGAAACATAAAAGAAGAGAGATTGACGTAGCAATATCCCTTGATGTGCTTGTTCCTCATCCAATCCCTATAAGTAATTACCTGTCTGAAGTTGTACAAGCACTTCAGTTCGACTAGAGGCAGCTATTGATTTAGAAATCAGATGTGCTTGGGCTTGGTTGAGGGAAAAAAAAACCAACTTTTTAAATTAATTTTTTTTTCTCAGCCTGCTGTGGCCATGAATAAGCATCATTCATTTTATGCAATTTCCATTTGAAACATTTTTGTACTGGGAATTTGTTTACCACTTGTGGCCTGCTAGTCTGAAAATTAGTTTTCTAACCATGCCTTCTAACCAAGCATTTGAAATGCTCCATTAAATTTTATAGGATTTTTTTTTTTTTAATCTATTGTTTATGGAAATGTTATCTGTCTCTATACAGGGTAATATGATATATTTTAAAAGATGCTAAAACATGGATTTTCATGATTTTAGAGTATTTATTTTGATTATTTAGTTTGTTTTTTAGAAGGCTGAGCTGTTGTAAGAGCCACAAAATTAATACTTGAAGAGTTCTGGCTATAGGAAAATTTAATCAAGGAATAAATATTCTTCTACCTTTTCTTTCCCAGGAATTACCCTTAGAACTGATTAAGCAAAAACCTGAGCCTGAGAAGTTGAAAATATTTCCTGTAGAAAACACATGTTGAGTGCAATTTTTAGATAAAAGCCAAAGTAGAATGTGATTTATAGGAGTTAACAGGAGAGGTAAAAAACTGCTGCAGAATCAACTAAAATCTGGAAACTAAATGTGCACATTCCAAGCTACACATGCCATTATTGAGTCCCTAGGATTTTCTTGAGTATCTCAGTGAGATTTAATCCTCATAGGAATAGGGAGGTCACAGCCTGGGCACAAAAGGATGCTTAAAAAAAATGTCTGAACAGTTTAATGGGTCTCATGATACTGATTGCTACTGTCAACTGTGGCTCATTACTGCCAGGACCCAGAGGGGGCAGAGCTGCTGCTGCTCATTTGAACCAACCTCTGTGCATTAGTCACCTCCAGATTGTGTTGGTGTGTTATCCACACCTTGCCTGGATTTTCCAGAAAATGCCTTTTATTGAGTAAGCGAGCACTGATGGAAACTCCTTGTGAGCAACCTTTTCCTCCTGGTGCTTTGCATGCTCCTGTGCAGGGGGGAGTGTTACTGGAGCCTGCAAGAAAAACTCCTCAGTGATTGCACAAATGAAGGCAATTTGGGGTCTGGATAAGAAATGTGTAGGAGTGGAGGTGAGGTGCTTCTGCACCTCTCTGACCCAAACAGCTCTAATGGGATTTTTTTTTTCTTCCTCAGTTATTGGTTAAGTCTCTTCAGACCTTGTTTCTTCCTCAGAAATGTGTATGAAAACTATTCCTTTTCAGATATACCTCTGGAAATGAACTTTTCTTTATTGTTGTGGAGTTTAAGCCCAGCTAGAAATTCATCAGGAAGCTGCTTGCTCAATCCCCCATCCACCAATCCCCCATCCATCCTTATCCCAGTTGAGTGGGGGAGGATTAAAAGTTAAACTTGAGATAAGAACAGTTTAATTGAAAATGAAATAAGTAAAATACAATAATAAGATTTTAATAATAAGGGAAAGAGAAAAACAAGTGATGCACACTATGATGGCTCACCACCTGCTGACCCCTGATTGCTCTCCCCTTTTCCAGGCATTCCCTCTGTTTATGGATTTACTGGGCACGGTGTTTTATGGTGTGAATATTTGGAATATCCCTTGGGCCAGTTCAGGTCACCTGTCTCATCTATGCTCCCTCCCATTTTTAAAATGTACCTCTGCCAGCTACTGGCAAAACATGAGACACACACAAATACACAAAAAGTCTTTGACTTAGCATAAACATGACTTAGCAAAGCCCAAAACATCAGTGTGTTATCAACACCATTCTCATTCAGTGTCCAAAACACAGCACTGTACCAGCTATTGAGGAGAAATTAACTCCACATCAGCTGAAACCAAGGCACCCATTCAGCTGACCTGAAAATTTGTGCTGCTGGCAATGATTGAAAATCTGAATATTCTCTAGTAATTTGTGCTTATTGAAGCCTCTTATGATATTATGAGATCCATAAATGTAACCAGAGAGGTCACACAGAATTAAAAATTATCGGAGCTGTGGTTTTAAGGTTCCTGTCTAGAAATGATTTACTATTGACATATGCTATTAAATAAATAAATAAAGGAAATGAAAAAATGAAAATGTCTGAAAAGCTTCCAGGGCAGTGGAAGTTTGAAGGGAAAAATCTCATGCAGGGACCAAGGGAGGTGGAAAGGGTGGCTTATCAGATCTGTGCTCAGGTGCCATAGGAGCAGAGCAGGAGCACCTGGTGCCAAACCCTTTGGGACAGGGTAGGGGGAAGAGAGAGAGCTCCTTTGTTTCCCAAGTGCAGGATACATCAGGATGAGAATTTGGCACTGCTCAGATGTTTGTGCTGCTGCAATCTGGAAAATGTGAATTGACCATAGCTCTGCCTCTGTGACTCAACCACAGCACTCCCTTCTGCTTTCTGGGCTGTCTAGCAGGTATAATGAGACCTTTTGGGATAGTGTTTCTGGCTCTGATGTTTCCAACACTGCTCCCATCACTCTCTGGAGTCTTGAGATTGCTTACATCGAATCTTGAATTTCTGGGCATTTATTCCTTTAGCAAATGTGGCACAGGCAACCTAAAATGCTGCTGCAAACATAAAAACAGCAGAAGTAAAACCCCCAACTTCTTGAGAGGTTTTCCATCTCCTATTTTCTCCAGACTGAAATGAAAAGTTTGTATGAGGTGGGTAAATGTCAACAAACTTTGGGTTGTTTTTGGTGAGACGCCTAAATTATCTATTGCTATTATACAAAGAAAAAGTTTTCAGTGTAGGAGTATCAGGTTCATTGTGTCAAGCACAAAAGAGACAGGATTTACTATTTTCAATAAACTCCAGTAAGAAATGCTATGATCTTTAGCTTTACCAAACTTAAAGGGGGAAAAAGGTATCTGCTCCTGTATCTTTTTTGGATTCCACTTCTGTGTTTATTTAAATCATGCTTATTACTGCTGAGAATTGAGTTGGCTGACCACAGAGTCATATTTTTTTTATTGGTTTTGTGGCTGTTACAGAAAGCCTTAGTGTTTATTGCTTGTGTTCTGTATTGTATTGTATTCTGCTGTACTCAGGAGCATAAAATGCTATTATAGAGAATCCAGTCTCAGGTCAAGATGGTAGGTACAATGCCATCTAGCTTAATTTGTTATTTACTTATGAGAGGATCCCAAACAATGAGTAAAAATCTAAGGATTTATGGGTGAAACCCTCAAATTTGGACCTTTGCATTGTTCAGAGATCTTACTCCTCTGCCCTTTTAGCGCTTTTCTGAAGGTATGTGCCACACACTGGTAGCTCTGCAGAGTCCCCTCCGTTACCTGCAGTCTTTTTCCTGTTGGTGGCTTAGGGATTCATAAAGAAGCAAGAGAGAGCTCATATTCCTAGCTAGTCTTTCAATATCAGAATGTCCTGGAGGACATGGTTTAGTGCAGCTATTTACACACTTAAAAATGTATTGATGTTGTTGTGGGTCCTTGTACCTGAAATATTATGAATCTCATAAAATAGCGAGGAGAAAAAGAATTTTATATTCTGACTTCATGGGAGGAAAAAAAAAAAAGTGGGAAAGTGCATTTATTTCATCTACTTGAGCCAAAGACCTTGAGTCTGGGAGTTCAACATGATTTCAAGAATCAAGGTGTGTTGAATATCTAAGAACTCACAGCTACTCCTGTAGCCGCTGTGTTAGAGCACAAGATCAGAAAGCTGGTTATAATGATTCCAGCTGTGAAAATTGTCCAGCAGGGCTTCTTGTTCATGTTTTGTTTTTATAAATTTTTGAATCTTGAACTTCTGCAAGGACCTGCTCACCACCTCCAATATTACTTTATCTTGCCAAAACTGGTGTTCCCAGGGCACTTTCTTTTTCTTTGTTGATTGTTAAAGTTTTATTAAAAAGGAAAAAAAAAGTGTGAAGGTTACAGGAGAATAGAAATTAGTGGGATAAACACATAGAAAAAATTCCCTTCACGAGCAGACAAAATTTCTATGCCTAGGGAGAGAAAGAGGAAGTGATGTGTACAAACTTTGTTCCAGTACAAGGCTGGAAGGAATTGTGAGAAGGCAAGAACAAAGATTGCCAGCACTTCAGCTCACAGCAGGTAAGAAAGAGTGAGCTGGCCTGGCAAGAAGCTATAGTGGCTGCATTTGCCATTTGTCAGAAATGAAACTACTTGCAAAATAATGTGATTTTAAACCAAATGACTCTGTTCTGTAGTAGCACTATGGGCTTTAATTTTTAATATTTTCCCCTGGGCTGCCTGTTATCAAAAAGAACAACAACAAACAACATCTGTATATCCTTGTTCTCTTTTAAAAGACTGCTGGGATGACTTGACATCAATTTGCTGCAGTAGAAAAGTAGGAGGAGAAATGGATTACTGGTAGTAGATGACTGTCTGCCATCTGGAGAGATTTTTGTGGCTGATAAAATATGTGATTTGGGTACAGATGTGTGTTTGATCCCATTCTAGTGCAATGACTGTCAGAAAGAGCTGTGAAGAGACAGCCCTTGGGTCAAGGGAGTACCAAGAGCTGTGGAAGGAGGAGCAGGTCCCATTGCCTCACTTTGTGGACAGAGGCTGGGCTTTGGAAAGGTTTTGATGTTGTTAGTCTATACAGTCAGATCCCCAGAAAGTTGGAATGATTTCCTTCTCCAGAGAACAGTGTAAATCTTTCATCCTTTCCATGGACCTTACTCCTCCCAGTGCTGCCCAGAACTCAGCTCTCAGCAGGACATTGTTGTATCCACAGCTCTCCTCAGCTTCTTTCTCAGTCCTTGGCTTCTGAGTTCTGTCCACTCTTTTTGGGGAAGTCTCCTGCTTCTCCCTCAGCTCCTTTTTCTTACCAAGTATCTCCTTCCTTGAGGATATTGCTGTAGGCCTCACCAGTAAGAGAGGGAATGCATCAAATTTGACTTCATTGGAATGTGTTAAAATTTGATAGATGTTTTCTACTTACTGACAGGCTCTCTCCTTGGAGTCCAGGGCTTTCACCATGTCAAAGGCTCCTTTTGCTCCCAAAATATATACCCCATCCTTCTCTACATCACAGTCACAGTTATGATCCTTTTATTTATAGAAAGTTAGGGCTGTATTGCATTTTCTGTCCTGCCATATCTGCATTCAGTCAAATTGTTCCTTCCAGCTGTCTGACAAAATCTACCCAGAGCCCTTTTCTCTTAATTTTTCTCTGTGAAGATTTTTCCTTTAATGTTAATGTGAAGTATCTTATTTCTCTATAGTAGGGGAAAGTTTTCAGGTATCACAAGTGAGACATAGAGCTGTTCAAAGTAGCTTGGTCAAGAAGGGAAGGATTTATAACACTGTCAAGAAGTGTATATGCCTTTGCAAGCCCTGATCAGCTCCTGTTTCAAACCAGAAAAATTCACTGTACACAAATAATACACTAGAGTAGGCTTGTTGACAATTCGCCTGCACACCAGCCTTTACTCTCCTGCACAAAGTGCATTTTGTTTTCAAAATCTGGATAGGGTTATATTTTAAATCATCTCTCTTGGCCCATGTACATTTTGACTCCTATGAGGCTGCTTATCTGCCTAGTGAGTAACTGTTGAATATTCAATACAAAGTTAGTCTAATAAGTCCCACCACTATTGTGAGCCTGACAAGGAGAACAATATTCTGTTGCTGAAGAAAATATTTCTAACAGATTGACTGTAGACAGATGATGTATTCCTTTCAAGTAGCAATGGAAATTTGCTTTCCTTTGTCTGATGAGAAGGAAAAAACAGTATTAAGGAGCTAAAAGTTAGGCCTATTTCCTCTGTAGCGCAGGATGACATTAGTGCTAATGTGTCTTTTCCATTCAGCTGCTCCTCATGGGTTTTTGTGGTCCTAAATAAATGTGTGTGCACACACAGTCCTTTAGCTTTACCTGGAGAAGGAAAAAGTGTTTCTCTGCTGTGTCAGAGACAATATTCTCAGCTCTTTATCAAGCAGGGGCTGGTTTTATCCTTCCTAGGCATGTGCAGCTTACTTTTCTTTGGAACTTGGTGCTGTTCTCATGAAAGGATTAAGAGAAGAGAAAAAAAAATGTTTTGAAATCACATCCATTTAAACTTACAAACTCTTCTAATACATTTTTTCAAAGAAATGGCTCACCTGAACGAGAGGAAACTGGGTGTGGTTTGGCCATAGTGGCTGGGTAAACTTGCATTTCATAGCTTTCATGTCCTTTGTTTCTTCAAAATTGAGACAAAAATCTTGTTTTCTGATACTTCTGTGTTTCTATTTTTCACTTACATTAAAAGAAAGACATGACCACTTGTTTTGTGAGGCATTCACCCTTTCTATAAAATACACGCTTGTTGAAGCAGAAAAGTGTTTGCTTTATGATTAAATACATTTAGATATTTTCTCTGCTTAATATTTTAATCAAGTCCCTGACACAGGGAACTCAACTTTTGGTTCTACACTAATGAGAGCTTCTTACAGCTCCTACAGTGGATAGTATAGTGAATAATGCATCTCTCTCTAAATGTGATATGCTAACAGAGGCCAGAGAATCCTTGAGATGCAAAGGTTCATGCAGAGGTATTAGTAATTGTCAACACAAAAG
The DNA here is from genome assembly GCA_013389925.1 of Aegithalos caudatus. Lineage (NCBI taxonomy): Eukaryota > Metazoa > Chordata > Aves > Passeriformes > Aegithalidae > Aegithalos > Aegithalos caudatus. The sequence goes on along the minus strand of WEIU01016065.1, from coordinate 22,916 downwards.
CTCTGCTGTACATTAAAGAAAATAGCATTATAGAAAATAAGCAAGGTTCAGAGAAAAATCTCCTCAGCCTTCTGGACTCGTCATGTCATTACTGACTCCTGTCCTTTCTGTAATTTCTGAAACAACCTCTCTGTCAGGTTTTGTTTCAGCCTTCATCCAGGTTTCCTGGCTGTGATATTTATTTCTGCAGGGGTAATGTTTCATCATTTCAATTTTCCATCAGTGGAGAGCTGTGCTCTTGGATTCTGTTTCCTAAAAGCCCTGCTTATTCAGCTTTCACAGCAGGTATGTACAATTATGAGTTCCAGGACAAGATAGATTGGTTTTCAGAAATGTGCTTTTAGGGCTTGAGCAGCAAGAAATCAGAGTTGTTTGGGTTTAGTCTGTGATTCTGCTACCTGGCAGTATGCTTTCCCAGATATATTTGATTTAACTGATTGGCAGAAACCCTTCACCTTCAAGAGGCTTGTGTCATCTACTGAATCATAGAATCATAGAACCATCAGGGTTGGAGAGAAACCTTTAAGATCATCCAGTCCAGCCATGGATGTAGAATTCTTGTTTAGATGTTCCTCCTGCAAAAACTACATTTATCTTTCTTGATCTTTCCCATGTCAGGAACAGACCTAGATGGTTTTTGAGGGAGACAAAGGATGGGGGAAGTACATCAAAAAAGTAGCAGGCAAAATTTGTTTCTGGAAATCTGTCTGTCCCCTCCCTGTTTTCTGTGAGAGAGACAAGGATCTCCAGTCTGCCTAGGGCTAAAGTAGTCAGTAGCTAACCATGTGACAGAAGGCATGAATCTGTGTAGGGTTAAAAATTTGTGAGGTTTTTTAGATAATCAAGGTTTTCTACTGACACTTCTCAGCTTGGATCATCTCAGGCAATCTCAGCATTTCCTGAATGTAGGAAGTGGTGAAACACACCAATAAACAACCCAGATCACAAAATTCCAGTATTTCATATAACTTCCAGAGGTCTCACTGTTTAAGTTCCAGCTTAGAAGATCTGAGAAGGTCCAAATTGTCTTATTGCTTATAGTCCTGGCTCTTTCCTCATCAGTTATCCACTGTCCAAGTGACTGATATTAAGAAGTTATGTAGGTGAACCCAAGATTGGAGTGCTCATAAAGATAAAGGGTCACTAATCCAGTCAGTCATGACATAAATATTTCCCTTGGTGTCAGAAGAAAAGGCTGAGGGGTAATTCATGCCCTGCCCACCCTAAGCCATTTCAGTAGGTCTGCAGGGCAGGTTTTAGACTCCTGCTTGTTCCCCCTTATATAGTGGAAAGGACCAATTATATCAGGAAGAAAGTGATGGGAGTGAAACAAAGCTGTTCTCTCATGTCTCTGGTAGCTGTTGTGAGAATCCTACAGAAACCTATCCCTGTCTGTAGCAGAACCATGCCTCTGGCTCCAGTGCAGGGGGAGGCTGAAGGGTTCAGAGCTCTCCTGAGAGAAGCAGAGGTTCTAATTATTGATGGCTGTACGCCCCATGCACAATTTGTAGTGGCAATGTTTTCACATCTGCCCTGATTTATCTCCTTTTTCTGGAAGGAAGACAATTGAGGAGGGGTGGCAAGGTCCATCCAGGGCACCTGTTTACCCCAGTTACCCTAGAATCAGAATGGAGGGGTCAGTTGAAAGAGTCACCTGTAAAAACAGCTACAGGAATTATCTTCCTTTTCACTACATGGGTTTGCACTTTTACTTGTGTCTTGTTAAGTTATTTCTGTTTTGTGTTTTATTTTCAATACTTTCATGATGGATTAATCAGGAATGTTTATCCGGAGTACAGCTTGCCACGCTTGTTCTCTCACACCACCCTCTAAGGTATTTCTAAAGGTGTGTATTTATGCCTCACTCCAGGCTCAAAAAACCCCCAACAACACAACACAAACACATAAAAAGAGAATAAGCATAAGGTACATTTTAGCCAGTTGGTATGACATTTAGACACCAAAGGTGGTGAAGAGCAGCAGGACTTGCAACCCACACAAAAATACAGAAAAAACTGAGTTGTATTTGCAAAGAAATCTTATTTGTATTGTTTTGATTTTTAAAATGGTATTTATGTAAAAATGATTCAGCTTCTGACAGCTAGACCTGGATGACATTTGCCCAAAGAACAATAAGTTTGTCACAAATTATAGAAAGGGGAGGGGAACAGGGAAAACAACATCATAAGAACTAAAAGTACTTGGGAATGTGACTCATCTTACAAGAACTTAAGACTATATATGAATACATGTTCATGATTCTTTAAATATTAAACCATGTCCTCACATTTAAAACCTCTTCTTTTTAGTGTTAATGTTTTGCTTTGTGATATTTTGAAATTGAAGTTTTTGGGGTTAGTTTGAAAATTATATTTTCTTTCACACTATTTTGTAAGTGTACCCTCTATGAACAAAAATCTGAAATGAGCAAATTGAACTGACATAAAATATTACTTCTAACTCTTAGCTATGTCTCTTTATGAAAGGAAAAGCCTATTTGACCTGAACTCATATTGACAAGAGAAACTGAGGGTTAGGAAAGTCTCCTTATTCAAATTAAAAAAAAAAAATCTTCAAAACTTGAATTCTGAGTTTTCAAAT